>CAUYRT010090146.1:0-67066 GCA_963574885.1 Lepilemur ruficaudatus | reverse complement strand
AAGTCTTGGTCCTTTGCTACATGGGCTCTCCACAGGGCTGCCTCAGACATGGCAGCTCACTTCCCCCTGGGCAAGCAATCTGAGACTGAGATAGAGAGAGAGACAGAGAGAGAGAAGGAGGGGGGAGAGGAGAGAGAGAGACAGAGAGACAGAGACAGAGACAGAGAGACAGAGAGAGACAGAGAGAGAGAGACAGACAGAGAGAGAGAGAGAGAGAGAGAGGGAGAGAGAGAGAGAGAGAGAGAGAGAGAGAAACCTGAGACAGAAACCTATTTTAAAAAACCTAATCTCTGAAGTACCATTCTATCACTTCTGTGATATTTTATTTGTTACAAGGGAGTAACTAGGTTTGACTGACACTGAAGGGAAGGGGAGGGGATTATGTGGGGCAAGAATGCCAGAAGGTGACAATCACTGGAAGCCATCTTGGGAGCTGTCGCCCCGGCGGCTGTCTGTGCTTCCCCGATTCCCTCTCTTTCTGCAGCAGAGTTAAGCACATCCTCTGCCTTGTTGTAACATATAAACATGCTCAGAGATGCTGTATATGACCGAGGAGATTGTGCATCTTGCACGAGAACACCCAGTGAAGGGCTCAAAGAGGCTGAAATCCAGCCCATGCTTCTGAGTCTCAGATCCACAAAGACACTGTATAGAGTAGAGATGGCCCAAATGGTGACGTTCTCACTACACTCTGTGTAATAGGGAAACGGTTTCAGGGCATTTATTTACTCGTGTATGTCCGACACATTGTACTGCGGGTTGCACTTGATATTAACTTAATAAATATTTGTTGATTAAAGATGAATAAGTGCTTAAATGATAAATACAGCTCATATATTTTAGATGACTAGTTTGTGACCGTAAGTCTTGTTTGTGAGGAATTACAAGACATTGTGCAAGAAATGGTTGCAGACATCAAGTGCTGATTTGTAGTTCCCAGATCAAAATGCACAGGGCATTTCTAAAATGTTTAAAGTTTCTTGGTGGAGCTTAGATATATAGAACAATTAATTAATAGATATTCTGTTTATATGGTTTGCCTATAATAGCTGGACTATTAAAGAAGAAAATTCCACAATAATGTGGAGAATTTTCAGAGATATGTTTTGCCTCTCACATATGCTTATTCAAGACAATATTCAAATCACAATTCTTTTCATAATTCAAAGCAGCTTCTATGAATGGATTCAGCCTATCTCAATAGATGATATATAGACTTTGGTCAATTCTAGCCATTTGGATTAACTCTGTGGTGACAAACAAGTTGCTTGGTAAATAACTATTATTATGACGGAGAAAAAAAGAATCAACTAGAAAATTGCATATATGGGCATTTGTATAAAGATGGATTGTGTCTTTCTTTAGTATTCTCTCCATTGAACTCACACTATTCAACAGAAAATATTGAACCTCTGTAAAGACATTGATGTTTACAAAGGTCACAGAAAACAAACGTCAATACATTGTCTCAACTATTGAAAATTTCTGGTACTACAGATGCAGAATTAGAAAACCTTCTATATAATTAAATTTTAAAACACATTAATACATTTACAACATAGCATGTTAACAGCCACATTAATTATGGAAAATAGATAAAATTACTTCTAATCTTATTTTATAGAAACTTAATGTTCTAAAACATGTTTAGCTTTATTTTAGTTGATTAATTTGTAAATATTCATATATCTTTGAATCTTGGGAAATTCCATTGTGAGAAATTTACACAAAGGTATTGTCATAGAAAGAGGTTAGAACTAGATAGAAAGCTAAGGAAAATTATACTACTTTGCAAGAAGTACCAATACTATTAAAATTAAAAAATTTCTTGCACATTCTGTATCACTACATTTAGATTTTTATGATCATAAATTTGATTACAAACAAATTTTTAATAATTCCCTTTAATGTCATCCATATAATAAATAATATTCTTATAATTGTGCTATTAAGAATCTTAACCACAATACTAACTATGAGGTTACTAATCTTAAGGGCAATATCTATATATTTCTATCAAGATGGGAAGGTGATATGGTAAATTGCCTTGACTTCTTTTTAAGAAGATAAGCTTTTGAGATAATGACAGCAGTTCATGAATTTTTGATTCCATGATGTCTGACAGATAATACATGCTCATAAATATGTCTTGAATAAATGAATGAAGGCGAGAAGAGGAAAGGAAAGGAGAGTTAAGGACTTTGTAGGCAATTCAAACTGATCTAGATCAAATAAGTTCTGTAAGCTAATCACATATTAGATGATTTGAATAAAGATTCCAGTAGCTTGGTTTACTCTTTTTTTTTTAACACTCATTCCTACCTAAAAGAAAAACAGAACAACTTACCACCTAAATAGTCAACACTATCAGTTATCAAGTAAGAAGCACTATTCTTCCAAACATTATGTATAGTATATTAGATTGAACATTTTTCATACACATAAACTATATTTCCCATGAACATTATCATCTCTCAGTACATTATGTATTTCGGATGATCAATAAATAATGAAGAATAACAATAACAACAACATCAACAAAGCCCTAGGGGACCACGAGGCTTGCTCTCGGGCAAAGGTCTGAGCAAACAGATGGTTTCTTCATCGTGCCCTGAAAGCAAGCCTCGTTGCCTTCCATGCAACCGCTAACGGCAGTAAATCCCTGAGCAATTGGCCTTCCATCAAAAACAGTCTGTATCCGGTCTAGGGGAGTTCACAATGAGGGACTTTTGGCAGTGATGTCTCAGTTGATCACTCCTGTAATGGGGCAATTAGAGTCGGAGAGGTTGTCTGTGATGTAACCCAAGCCCTCATTTCTACGCAGCTGTGCAGACCATCAACTCAAATTGTACCAAGAAGTCAACTGGGAGCCTATTCAGAATATGGGATATTTATTGGCTGAGGATGAGGAAAGCCTATTTGTTCAACCACAGTGGAATTTATCTTTGTCAGCTCTGGGCACAGACATTCGAGCATGTGCAAATAGCAGTACGGGGCTGCCAACCAGGCTGTTCTGGGCTCTCCTCTGACCTGACTCTCTTGGGCCCTGTCTGTCACTCCTGTCTAGGGCCAGCCTGCTCCGGGGTTCCCATTTGTCCATCCCCTGACTCCTTGGGCTTGCACATGCCAACCTTTTGACTGTTGTGACTCCCCAAATGGATTTTTCAGAATTTTGATGTTTAATCAATAGATATGGATGAAAGGACTGCAAGCGGTGAGGGCCCAGCTGACACTAGACAGCATGATTTTTTAGTAGCTGTTTTCTTGACTTTCTTTTCTAACCTTTGGCCACTTGGAAGGAAAACAGAGAATTGGTAATGGGATTCTCCAGGGCCCAGGACTGGCACCCTCGGTGAGCCAGTGGGGCAAAGGATTAGGATGGTTTTGAATGCACTATTGGGGTGCCTGCCCATGGGTCACAGACTGTGGAAGGAGGCAAGGAAAACGATGGCCGGGGAACATACGTAGGGCTGAATGAATAGGGATCATCATGTGGATAAAGAAAACTTGTGGGTAAGGAAGGAGAGAGGTGCAGGGACAGAAGGTTGTGATCAGAGAAGGAGAATCAAACGTCATGTTCTGGAAGCAAAATGGCTGTGAACGGTGAGAAGTTCTAAGTTCACCTTCCTCTCTCCTCCTCTAACAGTCGATATGGATTTCAGGTAGTGAAGCAGTGGGCAGCACAGAACATTTCCCTAATCTGCTTGTGCTGGAGAGGCCGCGGGACCAGAACAGGCAAAAGCCAGCCTTCAAGCACGTGAAGAAGTAAAAGGAATTTGTAAGAACAGGCTCAAGATCGACACGGTGTTTTTTTAAAAACCTGTATCTCCTGTTAAATATACACAGCTACTTGGTTAAAACCAAATTGAGCACTATTTTATTACTAAAATCGCAATTACAGAACATACAAACATATATGCATATATAAGTGCTTTACATTTCTGAAAGAAAAATATTCAAGTCACGTAAATAAGGCCGCTGGACAGGGCAGACAGAGGGAGTTATGCAGGGAAAGCAGGAACCAGAAAGAGAAATAAGCACTGTAAGCCGGGGAGGGGAGATGGAGAAGCAATCAGAAGAGTAAGTCTGTGGCAGGACAGGATGACTTTGTATTTTAGGGTGTTGGAGTGTGTTCCTGGCGGCCGTAGTAGCACAGCACCTACCCGGAAGTGTGCGATGTCTTCAGTTTTCTGCAGTCAATATCGAGCTGACCCAGACATTTGGGTCAATGAAGGCCTGAATGTCCGTAGAATGGGAGGATTTCAGGGGTCTCTTTAATGAATGGCATGTCCATGGGGGTTGTGGAAATGAAATTGCATTTTGTCAGAGACACCTGCAGTAGAGATGGCTCTAATGGGGTGGAAAGCAGAGATGATTCAGAAACGTGAGAGAGAAGAGATCGGCTCTCCAGGCATTTTGCCTGGTGGTTGCAGCTGAGATTGATCAGGGGATCCTAAAAGGCCGGAGGTGGAAGCACAACCACGTCTCTTTGCAGTGGAAAATTCAGCGGGAAGCTGAGCCAGAGGGCAGAAGAACACGTCTTTCGTATTTGCTTTGTCCTACTTGCTTATTCTTCTGAATTACTCCGTAGTTCCTTTTTATCCCTATAGTTCCTTTTTCTCCTAATCTATCCCAACTTTCAAAAACATTCTTGCAGGCAGGGTTTTACAGATATTTTCCTTTTAGCACATTCAATAGAAATACGAGAACTTTAGTAAAAAATGATGATATATTTAGTAGTAGCAGAAGTTAAATGGAGATTGTAAGTGCTTTCTCTTTCAGGTAATTATTGATAGGGCAGCAGGCAAAATCCCACAGCAACAACACACACACAGTATTGGAAACATTTATTTCCAAAGTGCATTGAACATTTAATTGAATAAAACAGTTAACTCAGACACATGTGCTGGGTTTTGTCTCCAAGTGCCTCATATCATCCATCCCTTTGTTGTTGCAACTGACTTCATACAATTAAGGTAAGGCGTTTTTCAAATAATTAATGTGTGCAGTTAAGAAAAGCACATTGTGATGCATTCAATATAGATATAATATCTTGCTATTTTTAAAACTCTCTCTATATAAGATATGACAACCAAAATGATAATAAATGGAAAACTCTGGGATTATCTTATAAATCTAAGTGTCCGTAAAACTCAAGTTCATTCTCTTATTTTTACTGATGAGAAAATTTAGAAGTAGGGCCTGCCAAAGGTGGGTTCAATGTCCAAGACTGAAATCTGGGTCTCCTAACCATGCAGCTCAGGATTCCTGCTATTTTACCATAGATGCAGAGTGGGTGCACAAGTTACTTATTGACTGACCTTACCAATGAGACAACATAATGCATTTGCTAAGGCAAAGTGCACTAGAGTAGGCAGCTGTAACTTTTACCATGGAAGAAATCGGTTACTCTTTTCAAAACCACATCTCCATTCCCAGGCTAAAGCAGAGGCACTGGTCTGCTCTCTGTGTTATTCTTAAATTCTAAACATTCAATAGAGCACTGAGAGTGTGAAAACATTATTAACTTAAACCAGGGAGTCAATTCCAATCTTGATTCTTAAAAAATATTCACCAAGCAGCAGGAATCAATCCTAAATTTATATTTAATCACAAATGGCTGGGGGGATAAGTTGACTCCTCTCAAGAGCAATAATAAACACAATTATTAATAACATTTCTTGTTTGAATTGTAATTTAAGGGCTAATCTAATCATCACTTATTGAAATTTTCTAACACCTACCCAGAGATGGTGGGGCATGTTCACAGGGCATCAGCAGATGTTCATAATGCCTTTAATTACTGAAAAGCCATGACTGCTTTCCTAACACTGACTGTACCACAATGCAGGCCGAAGAACAGATCTACAATTAAATCTTTCCTTAAATAAATGTGGATTTTGTTAGCCTTTCCATGTTTATGCGATAGCTTATTTAGGATGATGAGTAGTAAATATCCAATCCCTCCTGTCAGAAATCGTACCTTTGCATGCTAAAATATGCATGATAATTGAAAATAAGAAGCCTCTGACCATGCAAAGAGAAACCAGAGTTCTCAAGAATGTACCTGCTTTGTAAGCGTTTCCATTATTCATAGAGATGTGCACCTCTACCAAATTTGCCGAAGTGCTGCACCATTCCAAATCATTGATTATGCACATGTTTCTTTTAAATATACCCAACTATTAATCTACTACCATCAGCATGTACTTAAAGAACAGCAAACGAAAGAACATCTGGATTTTGAAGCGGTTTGAGAACAGAACACACGTTTCCAACATTTCTGCAAATCCCAGAATGCTGCTTTAACTGGGCTTATTCATTTTCACTCTTAATAATGTTGTGTTAATTGTGTTATAAGAGTAATGTTGTTAAATTATTTCACCTGTTTGATGTTTAGTTGCATTGCTTAAAAGTGACAGAGACAAAATTACAGATGTAGACACGAAAATTGGCAAAAACAATTATCTAAATTCAAGCTAACAGGAGGCAGTGAAGGCGTATCCTCCATATCCAACTCATCAATGAGTTCTTTCAGTTTTTTCTCCAAATCTGATCCCAAATCCAGTTACTCTTTACTGCCTCCGCAGCCTCTACCCTAGCTCAAACCACCTTAACAGTCACTTAGACTATTATCAGAGTCTTCTGTTTCTATTTGTGATTCTTAAAAGCCATTTTTTGCATAGCTGACTCACACCAGTTTATGAGTATAGATTGTTAAATTTTCAGGGATTTTGTGAACCTGTTGTTAAACACAGCAATTATTAGAAATTAACTTATATATACTTACACTTACGTTATATTAAAAACAGAAGCAATTATTCAGAACTCATCACTTCTTGAGTGTAGTAGCATATTTTACCACCGTCTGAGCTGTTAACATTATTTACATCTGCACTCACTGCATGGTGTAAGAATATATAACAGCGACTCCGGCGACTCTCCTCCCAACTTCACATTCAGTGATATCACATTAATAGCTTAAAATGGGTCAGAGTGGGGGTATTTAAACCAGAGAAATTAGCAAATGCTACAGATCAAGACCTAATCTATTCTATTGATTGTCTAGGACTAAGATAATGGAGAAAATATCAAAGAAGGTAGATTACACTTAAAATTCTGTAGCTGTTATGTTGTGAATAGCACACACAAAAAACTTGAAGAAATAGTCTTCCAATATTTGAAAACTGTTATCTGTTTCAGCAAAGAAACCATTCACATCATTGACAAAGGAATGATGTTCCAACATGCATTTTGTTGTTTCAATTTCGTGTTAACCGTTAATGTAAATAAAAATATTAACCAACATTCATTTAGAATGAGATTTTTTTGAGCATCTGTTATATTCCCAGAATATTGTAGGTGCTCAAAAATCATCCCTTGAATGAGTTTATTAATATAAACCAAAATAATCTCATCTCCTTTCCTCCTTCTCTTCCTTGTTTCCATTCTGAGTCCAGTGGTGTCAATTATCATGATAACTCAGGAATTGAGGTCAATCCTATTCCTAAAAATGCCTGAGCCATTGATGACACCTTGTTGGCCACTTCAAGTTCTTTTTCAGCTATATTTCCTCCATTTCCTGCACAAAATCTCCATTGGCCCCAACCATCACCTTAGAGTGTTTCTAGAAACTCATTTGAGATCTTTATGGTGAAAGTTGAAAAACAAGTTAAAAACACAATAGTAGCATTATTTCTGCTATAACAACAACCTAAGAAACTTTTGGGGTCCTTTACAATATGATGTTTTCATATTTCCTTAACACTTAAAAATCACAAATGCAAGTCTGCTATGCAGATTACTGCTAAATTGTGAATGCCAATTAAAGTTTAATAGTTAATCTTCACTAAATAAGAAGTGTTTCATATACCATGCAAAATTATCTGCCGCAGCATTAACAAAAACCGATTAGTTAACTAGCTAACCAGATTAAATACAGACTTTCAAATTTATGGGAAATGAATAGGCCTTAATTTTAATAGTATGGAATATTCTTTTATTTAAATTTTATGACTCCTCATCCAGTTTCATTTAAAATGTCAAAACTGTAATGGTAGTGACATTCATTTTATAATAGTGTTTGAAACATATGCAGTAAAAGGGGTTGTAATAATAATACTACAAATTACATGCTTATTTTTCCAGATCATACCTAATAGACTGTAATATCATTTTCAGTCACAGTTCACCGGAGTTAAATTTAAAGCATAATATTAAAGTCAAGGTTCCTTCACATCTAATTAGACATTAGAAACAAATGTGGCCAGATCTGCATTCTGTTAAATATATGCAAATAATTCCTCAGAGGCAATGGAACCATTTAACAGCATTGAAGGTAAAAGTAACCCACTTTAAAGGTGTACAGTAAATTACTGCGGATTTACCTCCAGCATTGTGCAACATGACATCTCAGTTGCTGTAGGACACACTGCAGCATAAATTGTACCCAGCTCGTCTCACAGTGCAAAATGTTCGGGACAAACATAGAATATTTTATGCTTAGAAGCCTAACTTCTGGAAATTATGCCAGCCAGTGAGGCAGTTCAACAAAGCACCTATCATTGGGGTATGGATAGCACCGTTGCAAATCTTGGCAGAGTCATTTATTTTCAGGAGCAGTAGGGAAACATTAAAAAGAATGCATTTTGCTCATTCTTTGAAAATTCATATAAATAAGTCTTAGCTATAGACTGTATTTAGAAGTGAGTACTGTGAGTTTTTTTTTTTTTCCAAGACCATTGTCACTAATGGATTTCTGTATTCATCCTCAGAAATGGATGGGGGAAGAGATTTCCCCGAAGTTCCATCAGGTAGGATCACAGTAAGATTTTTCTCGACTTCTGCTTTTTATCATTGCTCTAAAAAAATGGGATGGGGAAGTAAAGGTGATTTTATGTCATCCGCTGGCCTGCCTCGCGGTTTGGCATGCTGACGGGAGATTTCCAGTCAAACCCTCTGATTGGCTCTCCATGGGCTAATCACATTCTTGCCCTGTCTTCAAGCATCCTCCTGCCCCATTTAGAAAAAGAAAGCGACAGCGGTCGTAATACAGTATTGCTTGCAAACGCGTGCCTTGAGTATTCCTATAGCTATCCAAACACAAAGCAAATAATTCTTTTTCTCACCGCCATTTATGTAGACGCTGAAATCATTGTAACAAGTACTTGATACATAAATATAAGTTTTTAGCAAATAAAAAATACTATCCCCATCTTATATGTTGAGACCTTTCAAAAATAGAACTTTAGGGGTTTTTTTTATAAGTTGTGACTACAATCATTTAAAAGTAAAGACCTTTGGCCAGGCGTGGTGGCTCACGCCTGTAATCCTAGCACTCTGGGAGGCCGAGGCGGGTGGATCGCTCAAGGTCAGGAGTTCAAGACCAGCCTGAGCAAGAGTGAGACCCCCGTCTCTACTAAAAATAGAAAGAAATTAATTGGACAACTAAAAATATATAGAAAAAATTAGCCGGGGATGGTGGCACATGCCTGTAGTCCCAGCTACTTGGGAGGCTGAGGCAGAAGGATTGCTTGAGCCCAGGAGTTTGAGGTTGCTGTGAGCTAGGCTTATGCCATGGCACTGTAGCCCAGGCAACAGAGTGAGACTCTGTCTCAAGGAAAAAAAAAAGAGTAAAGAGCTTAAATTGTGGCCATCCACTGTCTTGATGCCAAGGCTTGAAGAATGTCGCCAGCATTTGCCACTTTTCCCCAAAACAGTCTTCCACAGAGGAACTTGTTTCTAGATGCATTGTCATAAAATCGAATCAATAGAAACGTTTGGACACTCCAATTCACCATGACTTTTTTTTTTTTATAATTTAGAACCAAATAATTATATTTCTTGATATTTCTCAAGTCATATTCAAACACCAGGTGAAATTCTCCCCACAAAATATCCCAAAGTTTTCATTTTTACTGCGCTTGGTATACCGCCAGACCTAGGATAAAAACATAATATCGATAGCAGGAGGGACAACTCCTAACCTCTGTTGACCTTAGTTGAGAGGAATTTGGTTCATATCATATGGGAAAAATTTGCTACCACAGCTACAATTGGTTTGAGAGAGAAAGTTTTGCCAATGACATTGAGAATAATTCCAACTGTAATATATATTAATTAAGGACCATCTTTACTATCTTTCAAAGTATGTAAGAGAAAAAAAGGAAACTAAATTTATATTTTACTCACTGAAATGACTGAAGGAATTGTATAAAAGAAAACAAAAAGCCTAATTACTGCTATCACACATCAGTGGAGAATTCCATGCTAATAATAATTCCATGCTAATCAGGATCTAGGCAAAGATTTTTTCATAAGGTGGAACAGAACTTTTCATATCATTTCTGTTTCCATTAGGTCTTGATTTTTGTTTTAGAATAACCAATGGAACATGTGAATTCATTTTAGGATTTATATTTCTCCTGGAAAATTACTGTCGGATAGATGTGGGAAATAAAAGTGCTATGGATAAGATTTAAAGAGAGAGCTACCCTTGCAAAAAATATTTAGTTCTGCATATCTAAGCATTTTCAACTTGCTAGCATTTTGGCACATCATCATTTCTCCAAAAGAACAAGGATACCAACATTAACATTTGCTCTAACACCTGATCGGCTGGACATGCTGGGAGCCCTAGAACTTATTTAAGATTCTAAGATAATATATGGAGGCGTGGGTATAAAAGAAAAAGTGAAAAAGGAATGACTGTTTCCCGGCGAGCGTGATGAGTAAAGCAGAAAAGAGTCTGAAGAAAAGAGTTACAATAATTGCCCAAACTGCACCTGTACAATTTGTTCTGTATAGTAGACCTGAATACATATGCAATATTTTCCCAAGGAAATACAGGTCTTTTTAGAGAAGTTGATAAGAAGCAAGAGATAATTATGGACTATGTGATGTTGCTTAAATTTAATGTATTGGTCAGAATACTAAAATACAGCTGATTCTGCGATATTCAAACAGTGCAGAAGGAAGTGAACACCCTCATGCCAACTTCTCCAGGAGTGGCCTCTGCCACTGAGTGTGATTTCATTGAGGAGAGAGCTTCTGACCAAGGCAAATCTCATGATCTCTCTGGACCTCAGTTTCTTTATTTTAAAGAGAGACAAGGGCCCAGATAAGGCCTACAGTCTTCTCTGGTTTTAATATTTGATTATTCTTCTGGGTAAGGGATCAATAATTCAAAAAACACTTGACCAAAATCAGGACATGTTTAGAAAGATCAGAGGATTCTGAACCACAATAGTATGTCCCCTTTGGAAAATAAAATTTAAAAAGAATTTTAAAGGAGATTTCTACAAATTGCTCACAACTGGAAATAGATCAAATGTTAAAACAATTAAACATCCGTGATTGGCTATTGAGAGAGCCATTTTTTTTTCTTTTCTAATCATTACCTTTGTATTCACCTCCTGATTGCTTGCAGGAACCAGCCACAGAGAGAGTATGGATAAATTCCACTGTAATTCCCAAACCATATTTTAAACTATAGTTGCAACATTTTTCTCTGCAAAACCTTTTCAGAGCTGATAACATGTGGAACAATGGATTGATTTTAAGTCGCAGCTCTTTGTTTTCCAAGGCCCTCCCTCTGGCAGAGCAGCCAGAGAGCCTGGAGGGGGGTTGGGGGAAGGGCTGACAGGCAGGGAGCTCACACCTTTAATAATGGCTGGTGAACAATCAAGAGCTGATGGTATTAGTGAAAGGTTATTATTTGAATTAATCATACAAGTTTAAAACAACTTGGCATTTTAAAATGTTTCTAGGTGGGCGTAGTTTCCAAACTGCAATTGCCACCTCGTGTAATACCTGGCATGTTGGGAGGGGTGTGAGTCCACTGGGGAGGAGTGAAGATGGTGGGGAAATGTCTGGAATGGAGCCTCTGCCATCCCTTAAGGGGTAGTAACAGGGTTCTAGGCAGATCTGGGCAACTTTATGATCCCTTTATGGTGTGGAGAGTGAGGAAAGAAGGGAGTGAGAGAAAAAGAGAAGATCAAAAAGGCAGTGAGATAAGAGGGGAGAGAAGAAATGGGAAAAAGAGAGAGGTGGATTTAAGAGCTGGCTGTGGCTTTATGCTAACTGGTGATTTGGGTAGCAAATCACATCCTCTCTCTATTGCAAGTCTCCCATCTGTAGTAATGGTCTGTATACTACACAGAAGTGCTCAGTGAATCAATTGTGATAATATATGTGATGGTAAAGGAACAATACAATGGCATTGAAGAACTGGAGAAAGAAAACAATAGTAGGTAGTGTGAGTGAAATATAGGTATGCTCTGTCTCTCCTTGAGAATGAGTAGTGGTTCAACCCAGCGAACAGCAATCGAGTATGCGCTGGGAACCAGGCACTGAACTAACTTATGTACCAGTCAAGGCCTCTGTAATAGGAAGATGAATAAGACAGTCTTGACATTAAGGAACCTTATATTCTTCAAGAGGAGATAAATACTTTAACAAACCATTTTGGTAAAGTATGTGAATTAACCTAACAGCGTCTGCACAGGTTGATGCACAGGAACACAGGAGAGCTCTAGCCTGGTCCCGGGGGCATGTGCTTGAGCTGATGCTTTCAAACAAGGTATGCAAACAGTGTAATGGTCTTGCTAACAGACTAAACAGCAAGCACCAGGCTCAGAGATGGTCTGAAAGCATCCTGTGTGCCTCGTTGCCATTAAAGTATGATGTGGGATACAGCTCGGGTTAGGTTTGGGGCTGGAGAAATAAACGCTGCCAATTCATGCACATCTTACAAAGTAGTTTAGACCCACTTTTGTACGAATTGGAGCACACAGAAGCATACGAATGACGAAGCTATATATGCATTTTATGTTATATAAACATCACATAGAACGATTTTAGAAGATCATTTTGGGGGCAATATAGAAGAATTACAGAAGATTTTCACAGTGGAGACCAAAGTGTGCTTTGTGTCTTATGTAGGATCGGGACACATGTTATACCATCGGCCTCATTCAGAGAGATCACCAGCCTACAATGCCTATTGGCCTTTGTTTTCTTTCATTCACTCTCCCTTACCTTCAAAAATAGTGAGATCACGCTAGTAGTTGTGCAGGGGCCATCCAACTCTTCCATTAAAATCAACAGGGTTGATACCAAATGCTAATTGGGATACAGAATTGGTATAACTACGATGTCAGTGATAAAGCACTATAACTAGAAATGCTTGTGTGCATGTGTGTTTGTGTGTTTTGATCCCTAAATTAAACTTAGAGAATTAAAGTAATACTTTAGATGCACTTCATTAGGCAGAGATATTAATGACAAGGCAGATAGTTATTTTTTGGTTCATGTACTTAATCACAAAATTTTGAGATGGAAGGATAATTGCATTAATGACTCTTTTTATACATACTCCTTGATTTTAGTGTTTTTAGTAAAGGTACATTAATGACACCAGCCCTGCAGTTATTGTCTGATAAGTCCATGAATCAAAAAAAAAAAAAAAAAGGTAATGGTAGTTTAATGGTCCTATATTTTAGAGTCTGTGAAGTCATCTATTGTTGTAAAGTAATTTATAATTTTTAAGAACATTTTTAGTATGAAATAACTCAAAGAGAGCAATACTACAACTTCAGTTGCTTTTCAAGGGACTGGAAGGGAATGAATTCACCAAAGGTTTCAAAATAATTATACATTTCTAGAGCATCACATATTTGAACACAAATCATTTTTGGAACATTACTAGCTATATGTGTCTGTGTGCTTTCTCACAATAAATCTTGAAAAACATTAATTATGATATGCACCATAATATGAAGAAATAGCTATTTGGCTAGCAATTTAAAATGTGTTAGCAAACATGTTAAAAAAAGGAGAGCTGAAAAAATCCAAAGTCTTGAAAATTTCAAATATTTATGAAGTCAATTTGAGAAGTAACTTTTAAAATTGATTTTAAAGTTAAAAAAAAAAATTCTCAGGAATGTGTACCAAGCCCAGAGAAAAAGGAAATATCTTAACTATGCTCCTCTTTCAAAGGTTCTACTGAGCTGGCTTCTTTTCTGCCTCTGTGATATTTATCAGTCAATCGACACACATTTATTGGATGCCTTAATTCTCTGCAAGCAGGAAAGGATAATTTTTAGTAATTGTGTGGAGGTAGAAAAACATGTGAAAAGACTTACCTGATTATTAAAAAAAATTTTAAATGCTACACATTACCTATGCCATTCTTAATTTAAACGTGATGGACAGGTTGCTTTTCACTGAATGTTCAAATATGGCACACTTAACACAGTAAGATGGAGACCAATATTTCCGTGCCGAGTGGATGAAATAACTTTCTAATTTGTGCAGTTCATAACCCCTTGCCTGCCCAAGGATAATGATATTCTAGGCAGGAAACATGATCAGAATATTAGGATGTCAAAAGGCTTAGGCTGTCATCATATCACAAAAATTAAAAAGTCTTTACTTAAAACCTTGTCTGTCACATGATTCTTGCTAGAGCTTTCCTCTCTAGTATTATTGGGTTGAGGATGATACTGTTTATTTTGTCATAAATACCATTTCCAGGAGGTTTTTAAACATTGGCTCAGGGCTGATACATGCACTGCCAGGTACCTCTTTGAAAAAAAGCTCTTTAGGAAGGATCTTTTGTACATTTAATCACCAGTTTTGTTTTGCTTAAAAAAGCAATAACAATAGCAGAAGTCCCTGCAGCCTGTGTGATTATTTGGAATCACCTGCAGTGGCTGGTGAGGAGCATCCATCCACTTTGTTTCCTGAACGGAATCTGACTGTGCCTGCATATTTTTCTGGCTTTGAAACGGACATTTAGAGCCCCACAGCATATTTAAAGATAACCTAACCAGCATTAGCAGGATGTTTCTTTCTTCTGGCCAGAGAAATTTTTTTCTCAGCATTACTCTCTATATTGTTGATCTTTTTCCATTATCGTGTTGTGTCATATGAGGAAAGAAATTACATATCTGGACTAAAAATCTTGAAGAGGAGGTAATCATCTATATATGATATGTGTATATAAACGTTTGACTAGTAACTGCAATCAACTGTCCTGATTGAAAGTTATAAGCTGTTGCATGGGTGATTCATCCTGTGCTTCGGGTTTTCATATTTGTAACATACAAACGGGCCTATTAAAATTTTCACATAAACTTTGAAAGGCTTAATGAGAAATGCTAGGAGAACAGATTATTTTTATTGACTTTAAACAGGTCTATTCAGGGATTATTATTTTGTGATTAAACATTATCGTAGTTGACACTGTAAAGAAAAGCCTTTCAGCTTACTATCACAAAATATGAGTCCCATTTTCATATAATGCAGTGGCATACATTACACTGTCTCATAAATCTATCTCAAATATCGCCAACTCTGTCAAAGACAGGTGACCCTTTAAAATAACTACCTAATTTTGATTTGGAGAGTTGGTACAAATGTTCCATAGCTGTGAAGTCATTCTTGCAAGTCTTCAACAAATCTTTTTAAGGTTTTACTTTGTAGTAGGCATATGATTGGCACTGGTGCTCATGAGTAAGTGTGGTCGATATTACTGTGTATATCAATCAGGAAAAAGTATTAGCGTTTTGTAATAAAATTGAGAAAATCCATGTTGACAATCACAGCCCAAACCAAGCAATCAATCTAACCTAATTTTAACCCCATCAACCACAGTCCTTAGTATCCCTTATTCATCTGAAATTCAATTTATGGGAAACACAGACCAGTGTCCTTTTGGCCACCATATTACTAGTAGTCACAGAGATCAAGGGAGCTTTTAATTTGATCTTTGATACATGCCCACTGAGTTTGTCATACCTTTCTTATCTCAATATAATTATCAATTCAAAAATGTTTAAAGATCTGGGTCAAATATGGATATCTTAAAAGAGCCAGCCTTTAGGTTTGACAATAACTGTGAAAATTGGCCGTCACTCTGGGTACTTAGGTGGAAGCGGCTCTGAGAAGCCCGCCACTGAGTGTTTCTTAGCGACAGGAGCTCGGTCAAGGACTTTCAGCCTCTAGCGGAGGTCAGCACAGTGCTGGCATCGCCTGGGAGAGGCGAAGAAAAGCCAGTCTCAGCTCCTTGTTGCTGCCCCTTGAGCTGGGTACCTGGGCCAGTGAGCCTCCGGCTTCTCTGGTCCCACAGACTTTACTCGGTGTAGCGCCAAAGGCCAGAGCCAACCTGGTCGGGATCCTCCAGCCAACTTCCCCATTTGACATATGAAGAAAATGAGAGCCAGAAAGAAAAAGATCTCAATAGAGGGCTCATGGCCTGTTCATGGGAGAGCCTGGGCTGGGACTCATGGTGCTTGGCCACAAACAGCACTGGGTGTCCTAAGTAAAGGCACCGGTGACTGAGTTCCTTTTCCTTACAAGCTGTAGTGTCACTGAATCTTCCCAGGCACCTTGAGAGGTCCCCGGTGCATAGCCTGTGCTTAAGCTAAGCCCTGCTCTCTTCCAGGGTCAGGTTGGCGCTTAGAGGGCATAGTTGCTAGGCAGGTTGACAGATGCCCGCGTTGCAGGGATTTGGAGCAAGAGGAGCCAGGAATTGTTGAAAATGGGGAGAAGTCGTTCAACACTTACAGCTTAATAACAGGTCTTCCTTGCAAAAACGTAGGGATGGTGCCTCAAATAAAAGGATCCAGGATCCAGTGCGTGCCCTGGGTTTGATTTGTCCTGTGTGATCAACGGCAGTGCACCTCCCTGAGCCTCTGTTTACTTATCTACGAAACAGTGATGATTTATTCTTTTTATAAAGCACTTGGCACAATCCTTTTTGCAGAATAAATGCCCCCAAACTGATAGCTTAGTATAATGAAGGTAAGGTGTGAAATATGATCACACAAATAGGTGTGTGCTGCACTTACTGCTTTTCTATTTTATTTACATTTTACTTAGGATTTTTAATAGGTAATAAATTCACATGATATAAAATGTCAAATGTGCAAAAGGATATGAGAGAATAAAGTCAATAAAAAAATAACTGTGAAAATTAAATGAATGAATGTTTAGAATGTTCACTATTAAATAAATCATTGTAGAGTAAATATTTCTTGATTGGAAAATCAAGAAAAGAGATTATTTACCTAGTGAAAATGTTACCAAGAAAGTGGCTATTTTAGTCATGGCCACAAGTAGATCGATGTTAACTCTGAGTTATATATTTATTTGTGTGTGTGTGAAACTGGAAACTATAGAACACAAAGAGTTTTTTCTGGGATTTTGTTAGGACTTTTTTTTTTTTTTTCTCTCCCAATGATAGAGAAATAGTAGTAATTCTGGTAGACATTCCATAATAAAAGTCATTCTTTTGCACAATATACTTGCAGTAGGCATGATGATTTCTCAATGATGCCACTGTTGCCTAATTTCAATTACTGTCAGTCACATGTGGAAACCACTTTCCTTTCGCGAAAAAAGTTTTTTACTTTCACTTATTTTACATGTATAATTGGGAAGGAAGTTTAGGTGTTTTGATGCCATTTCTGTCCTTGTTATTGTTATTCTGAATGAAAGGCTAGCAAATGAAATAATTTACTAGAATTAAAAAGATGTTAAAAGTCATGGTGACTTTTCTCTGTTTATTTAACAATGTAGAAAATAGCAAAAGTCTACATTTTGAATAGTGTTAGAGCTTTGCAATAATTGGAAAGAACATCTATTCTAAAATGCTAATGCCATAATGATTGATAATGTTTATAAGATCAAATTAAAGATAACTAGATTCAATATGTATATATCATTTATCTATTCCATGTGCCAAACAAAGAATATAGGATATGATTCTTGTTCTCAGTTGTTTTACAATTCAGGAGTAAATTAAAGTATTATACATAGTCAATGAGATTCTCTACTCTACCCTATTACCCTCTCACATGGAAACAGCCAGAATCTTGTCTTTACTGAAATTGCTGCATGAGTAAAATCACTGGGTCAAGCCTACATTTCCTGATCGCAGTTTCCGAGGACTTACAGGTTAATTAGTCAACTACTCCCACCACGACCATTCTTCAACTTTTTCAAGACCCAAATTGACAAACGTCTCTACCCTCACCCTGTGTATTGATCACCCTCTTGGTTTCTGTCCTTTCTGTCTAGGTTACATTCCATGGTTCATTCACACAAAAACACATTATTAATAGCAATTTACTATTCGGGATAACCAAACTCATCTGAATTGATGCTAAAATGAAGTCAGGATAACTAATCTCAGCTAGACCTTCATCACTGCTTAAAAATCCCATTACGTCTCCCTGCTCAGCTCGTATTTGCGGTCTTTTGGACTCTCCCAAAGCTCTTTTTACTTCAGCTTCTTTTCTCGTGTTTCTCATCAGATATGCTGGTCACCAAATTCCTGGAGAAAATAGAAGCCATCAGATGGGAACACACTTAACTGTCCAGTACCGAAAGTATACTTGTATTTGTAGCCAGTTTTCATTCTTTCTCCTAGGACAACAGAGGAGGTGCACATCCTTCAGGTTTAAGTCACTCTGATTCCATCCCACCTCACCTTCTCAGGAACCTTTCACTGTTTGGTATCTGCTCTGTTCCCTGTGTCGTCGTCCTTTTTTACCTAGGGGTCTTCCCATCAACATATAAAAATGCTCATCTCTCCCTCCGACCCGAACTATACCTTGTCTTTCTTCTGACCATTCGTGGCAATACTTGCTTAGAAAGTTGTTTATGCTTGTAAGTTCCATTTTCTCACCTTCTACTCACTGTTGAGTCTACCTTAATGTCCCTTCTGCTATCACTATACTCTACTGGCTGTAACAAAGTGATCAAAAAAAAATTTCCTAGTATTAAAATCAACAGTCATTTTTCCATCTTCATCTGTTTTAGAATCTCAGCACTTTTACATTGTTAATTGCTCTCTTTCTCTTGGATTCCTTTCTTATCTGAGGTTTTGGTTTCTTCTTTCTTGTCACCTGCATTCACTCTGGCTTTTTACAATTTGCCCTCCACGATGCAGATGAACAGATATTTTCAAAATACAAAGTCAGTCTTCATTGGCTTCCATCTTCTCTTAGTATAGAGAACCATATTTTTAATATGGCCAATGCAGCAATGAATGATCCCGCCCTGACTTCCATTCCAATAGCAGATATATGTTGGTACAAAAGTAATTGTGGTTTTAGCATTGTTGAAATTTGTTGTTTCATGTTGGAATATATTCTTAAATAAATGTGGTTATGTTATGCATCATTTTAATGTGCATTTCTTGCCTTATTTTTTTTTTTTGCTAATGACTTATTACTTGCTGTTTATTTTATATTTATTAATAGAAACCTTTCCCTCTTGCTTTCCACATACCAGAAAGTTGGCCTTTTGGTCTTTCAGTTATTCATTCTCTTTTTTGGTTCCTGGACTTTGTACATATGGTTAACTCACTGTTTATTTCCCTCCTCCCAACTTCAGCTAATTAACTTTTATTAAGTTTAGGTATGGTATTGTCATTTGGAACTCATCACTGCTTTCTACCCTGCTCTCCAAATTGGGTCAGGTATCCTTGGTATTTCATAGCACCATTCAGTACGCAGTTATATATGTATCTGAAAATTTTTATTAAAATTTTTCTAATTCATTAAAATTTAAATCTGTGAAACTGTAAATATTTTGTTCACTATTGTGACCCCAGTGTCCATACCTGAAACAAAACATGGAAATAAATATTTGTTGGATGAATGAATGGATGGATAAATTGACGGGGGTAGATTGTTGATTGCTAGATGCGATAGAGTTCTGTGCTCTTTAATGTATACTTTACATATTACTGAGTACTTTTGAATTAATTTGATAATAAATTCTTAAACATATTCATCATTTGCCTCTAGACCTCACCCTTGAGTGTATCTTTAGTATCACCAACTTCCCAGAGCTTAGCACCGGGTTTATTTCACAGGAGGTGCTCACTAAATGTTTGTGGAATAAACAGTGATTGGCAGCACACAAGGCAGTTGTACAGATTAAGAACCACAATAAGTCATTGCACATTTGGTTTCACTTGTACAAGTGCGAGTAAGATCAGAAAGAGAAAAGTTACTGCTCTCTTCCTTAATACAACGTAAGTGAACAACCAGGGGTGGCTTAACACCTTCAAGTTCATTAGCTGTTTCCTATTAATAATCTTGATTCAAGGTTGCTATTTTCCAATAATATTAAGAGCAAAATGTATTTTTAAATGAAAAGTGTATTTTTGAGAAGGATAGAGGCAGGATGAATTCTTGACACGGGGACTGCTAGGCACTCGCCTGGTTACTGTTGGGTGCTGAAGGATCTCTTTCTCTGAAGATTAAGAATTGATGACAGTTTGGGTATAGTTCTGCCTGGAGCCATGGGAACTAATTGGATGGCCCCTCTACTTATCAGTTTCCACTGTGAAGACTGCTACAGGAATTCTCCCTGGAGATGGCCCATAGTAACCAGGACAGAATAGCCACACATCCAGGAACTTCAGTAATCAGGTGTCATGAAATGCATTACAAAGAAGAGCTTGTTAGTTATCACTAGCCTTTGAAGAATCTGGGAATGTTTACATTTTATATAATCTGATCATACTTTCTAGCCATATTAAGCTGGTATTAGAATTACGGCTGTTCTAGTTCTTAGTTTGATATAAATCAGTCAACTATTTGTGGAGTGGCCACGGGGTGTTTAACATGGCACTAGATGCTTGGAATTAGAAGGGCTCCTTCAGGATTTATCAACTAGAAGGATAGATAAAATCAGTGAAAATAAAATCCTTACAGACACACGGGCCAAACTAGTACCTGTTGAGAAGTGCAGTCTTGGGGAGGTAAATGTGAAATTCTGTAAGCAGGATAAGACATGGAAAATATTCATGGAAAAAGTAATGGAGAAGCGGCTTAGAATCCACAGAGAGAGGAAATGAGGCATTTGTCAGTTAGAAGGGGGAATTGATTTCAAATACTAGGAAAGGCTGAGAAGACATTTATTTTCAAGAGTGGGAAGGAAGATTGAATAAGCAGACAGCAAGACGGTGGATGGGATTAGTGGGAACAGAGGTTGTAGATTTGGTTTATATACATTCAAGAAATAAATTGATCCTTTGAGATGTCAGTCTGGGCTACTTGAACACATGCAGGCGGTATCCTTGGCTGGGTGACAGCCGTTGTTCCCAAGAGCACTATTCCACTAGACACTGCCTATATCAGAGCTTCTGTGCTGGCAAAAGATCACATTCAGTCTAGTCCAAAACCTGAGTTTACAACTTAGTGCAGCCGTATTCTGTACTAGTTGTGTGACTTTAGGGAAGTTACTGAAATTCTTCAGGCTGCAGTCTCCTCATCCATAAAATGAAGGTGTTGAATTAGACTGAGGTTTTGAAGATTTTGTGAAAATGCGATTTTTGGTATACCGTTTGGGTGCACTATAACCATCTAATGGGTGAAAGCGAGGGATGCTAAATGTTTGGCAACGCACAGGATGGTAGGGATGGAGGGAAAAGGCTCTCGTCATGCAGGATCTTCAAGTGTAAATTTTCAACAGGGAAATCCTGTTTGTAATCATCCAAGCCTATAACCTAACTGAGCTGAGAAATAGGAATATAATCAGGAGAACTCTCATTAGCATGCACTCCAGCAGGTACTGATAAGAACTCTAAAGAAAATGAAACAGTATTTGTTGCCCTAATGACAATTTTTAGACATAGACTTCACTCACAGACAATAGATTTCATTTTCTTTAAAGAAGGAAGAACTGCACTTTTGCTAAAAACTTAAGTTTTTTCCTATTATACTTGAATTCAGTTCAATATTAGAAGAGGAACCAGGAGATCAAAGCATTCTCATCTATCAAGCACATGTCGTATTTTATTATTTCCACTACTTTGACATCCAGATAATTCTTCTCCCCCATGCCTCCTGTACACACACACACACACACACACACACACACAATCATTAAAGTAATTAAGTCAGGCAAGACCACACCACCTCTGTGGGGATAATGTTGAAAGGTTTTCTAAATATGGTGGCATACAAATATTTTAGTAGTATGATCAATAAGTTCCATTCTGTAGGGCTTTTTAATTTGCAAATTTCACTCCTGGAGAGTAAAGCACAATAAAATTGGGCTCTTTACAGTCAAATGACTCAATTTTTGTCTCATATTTCAACTTTGAAATATGATCATCTACTAAAACAAAACCTACGGGGCAGAAAGACATTTTCCCGTTTTGCAAATCAAGCAGAAGCATGAGCGTTTGCCAGGCTCCCTAGCAGCTCTGCACTAGGTATTGCTCATCCCTCTGATAATGTGACCTTCAAACGACAGAACTGGATCAAGAATAACACATTTTGATGGTACCTGTACAAGTAATGGAGCTGCTGTCAAAAACACCCAGGCTGGCCATGAAACTTGAATATGTAGTAGGCACCGTGGGGATGGAAGTAGGAGCTCATGTTTTCACTGTAAATGTTTTCCTCTTATTAGTGTTTAACCTGCAAAAATTATTTGACATCCAATATCAAGTGATTAAAAAAAACAGTACAATCGGTCCAATGGAGTTACTGCAATGGAAAGAAAGGTGTAACAGCCTAATGACGCTGGTTCAGGGCATGCTGACAGATTCATTTATCCACTCATTCAAATGTATTTATTGAATCTATGCGAATTAATATTTAAAAACATACATTTCTAATGTGTTTTACCTAAGAAAGATAGGATGAGGTATGAAGCTTTATACACTCTCAAAAAGAGCCTTTGGTTGAATTGAAGGAGCTGGAAATATCTGGAGAAGTATATACTTGACGATGTTTCATACCATGTATTTGTCCACTGGGGAGGGAAAGATGACTTCAGTTTTGGCATGATTGCAGAAGGCTTCTTGGAAAAAGTGTCATTTGAACCATGACGAGGAGTGATGAATAGTGATTCTAGCAAATGGCATTCCGGTCAGATGGAATTTCATAAATCAAGAATGCCAAAATGTCCTCTGGAGAATAATGACTAGTTCTATTTGACTCTTGGGTAGAGTTGTATTAGACGAGAAGCCCAGAAGTTAGGTGTATGGCAATGCAGAGCGGGAGAAAGAAAGAATAACAAATTTGGGTTAGGAGATAACTAAAAGCCAATAAAGCATGTGCTCAAAGAACATTTTTAGAAAGTTGAATAAGCATGGTGAATATGACATTCTTCTCTTCTCAAGCCTGTGCTCTGCGAGTGTTAACTTTCAATAATTCTGCGACATGTTGTCACATACCAATCATTCCCCCAAACTGGGTAAATCCAACTATCATTTCTCTGTTCCCAGTCCCTGAATAAAGAATACTGTTGTTTGGAAAGGAGTCTATTATTCCCAGAGAGCTCGACATGCTCAACAAACAGTTTGAGCAAAATTCAACACTTGACTCTATCTTTCTACTCACAGCTGGCTGGACCAAGCATGGCTAATTCTCAGGCTTGCCGGAGGGGTCTGAGTGGCCAACAGCTGGCGCTCTGCCTCGCGGGGTCCAGCGGGATGGATGGACCAATTAGGATCTCTCCGCAAGTGGTTTTAACAGGAGACTCACACATAAAGGATGGCAGAGGGCACAGAAGTCAGAAAAGAAAGAAGGGAGTCTGCAGAATTTAGTAAGAGGCAGATCTAAATAAGCAGAAATCAAGAAATATAGAGAAAGAACAGGGAGAGCTAGGAGAAGTGACAGAAGCAGAGCATGAAGAGAAGAATTAACCCAGGAGGCTGGTCTGCTATCCTGTGAAAGTCCTGCATACAAGTTGGGCCTTTAGCTGACATCTGGGAACTTGGAGTTTGAGAAGGTTTTCGCCACCCAAATTCCTAAGAGGGGCTCACTGTGCCAGAACTGTTTGTGCAGACAATCTTGTGTATGCTGAACATCTGCTTTCCTTCTGGGACTCCGGAAGCTTGGTATGTGTCAGGCAGAAGCTGCCTATGTGAGCATTCCCCAACAAATACCCTGGGTACTGAGTCTCTGACGAGCTTCCCTGGCAGCCAATATTTCACACATGTTGTTGCAACTCGTTGCTGGGGAATTTTAGTACGTCCTGTGCAACTCCACTGGGAGAGAACCCTTGGAAGCTTGTGCCTGGCTTCCTCCAGGTTTTACCCCATATGCCTTTTCTTTTGTTCATTTTGCTTTATAACCTTTTGTTGTAATGAATTGTAGCTGTAGGCTATAGGCTGATTCTCGTGAGTCCTCCTAGTAAAACATCAAACCTAGAGGTGATCCTGGGGACCCTGGCACACAGAGCTATTATAATAAGTTGTAACTAGACTGGAAGGCCTATTCATTTTTTCACACTTTCCTACTCTTCTGCCTCCCTACCACCATGGCCTTAACATATTGCTTAACTGTTGTTGTCCTAGATAATTGTGGGAGTTTTATTTTCCTTTTCTTCTTAGCATTCCCTGCTCTCCACTATAATCCATCTTCCACAAAGTCATTGGAGCTATCATCCAAAGAAAGCAATCAAGTAATCATAAGCTTGGACTTTAAACCAGATTGCCTAAGCTTGAATCCTGATGTTAATACTATCTTGCTGCATAACCTTGGACAAACAATGTACCTATCCTGTGCCTTATCCTCGTTGGTAGAGTAGAATATTAATAATAGCTATGAAGATTAAATTAGTTAATATATGTAAAGTGCTTACAGCAGTGTCTAGAATTTAGTAAGTGATCAATAAGATGTATTTTATTCTTTCTTTGTCTAAAAAAATCTCTTTTGATACAAAACAAAATGTGCAACATCTATGTGAATATACGGCAGTTCTCTCTAAAATAGTAACTGCTTCCTTATCTTGGGTCTTAAAGTTCATGATTTCACTTTTTTTTTTTTTTTAAGAGAAATGGTGTCACTGTTTTTCTCAGGCTGGTCTTGAACTCCTGGGTTCAAGAGATTCTCCCACCTCAGCCTCCCGAGTAACTGGGATTACAGGTGTGAGCCACTGCACCTGGGTTGATTTCACATTTTTGTCACAGAATATACCACATCAAAGGTCTTCTTCAAAAGAGCATAAGCTCTAGATAAAATTCATCTCAGTATTTCCAGAATAAATGAATAAATGAACGAGTGAAGGAGTCAAACGTTTTATCATGGTCCAAGCTAAGTATTACATTTTTCTGAAGCATTAGGGGCAGATACCACTATCAAAAAACAAAATAAAGCTAAACAAATAAATATGATAAATATCAAGACAGAATGTAGAAATAACCTGTGAACATTTAGGATGAATACACAGGCCCATACAAATAAATTACACAGGCCCTCTCTAAGTCTTTCAGATTTTATGCCAAGTATGGGAGGTTACAAAACTATTGTGAGAGCAACAGCTGAAATATTAATGTGAATAGACATTTATGGAGGCACCTGCTGTGGGAAGGGCAACACATTAGATTTTTCTCACAGTACTGAAAACACAATTTGATGAACAGACAAGGAATAAACAGTTTCTAAGAAAAGGCAAACTAAGTGACATAGCAAATGTCTTAAGAGTGTTCTAATAGTCAGAATGAGAGTGAAAGGCTCTATTAACACTGATGAGGGGCATACGGTCAGGCTTCATGGGAGAAGTCTGATGTTTGCTGAAGACATGAAAGATGAGTATGATTTGAACAGAGGCAGAAGACAGAGAAGCTGTGCTCCAGAAAGAGGAAACAGCACGTTAAGCTATATTAGCATATCATTGTTTATCATGCTCAAATCTTACCAGTGGTCTGATAAGGTGGGAGATCAGGCTTTTTGGGAATAGGCCCAGACAAGGGTGGATGAAGTGACAAGGATATGGCATATCAGGGACTTCAACTCTGGACCAAGTGAAAAACGTGAGCTATCACACCTGGAGCACCTTTGCATATGATTCACTTTGGAGCAACCATGATTGGTGATTGGAAGAAAATTCGTTGAACATAATCTGTAATAACACTCCTCAAGTGTGGGAGAGAAAAGGAGATCGGCCAGCAGAAAAACAGTTGAGACATTTTTGGGTTGCTCCTTAAAGCACAAGATTGGCAAGAGACAACTTCGCTGAAGATAGAACAGACTTGATATTTGAGCAAAGCATTCAAAATAACACCCCACTGATTGAAGGCAGGCAGGCATTAAAAACACAAACTCATAACATGAAATGCTCACAGGGATAGTTAACATTACCCTCTGTGGGGCAGCTTCATTCAGTTGGTCTCGCAAATTTACAATCAGTGATTCCAAGCAGTAAATTCATTAAAACCAGGAAATTGCTTAATTAGTTTAAAGTGACAAACACTTCTAAAAATAAATGTTTGAACTACATAGATTCCAAACAAATTTATCACAATCAGAACTGTTACAGTACACCTATAATGACTAGAAAATTAATTCGTGGTAATAACATGTCAGATTGTATGTTTGTTAACTTGTTTTTTCCCCTTCTACAAAAAAAACCCTACTTGTTTCAATGGGTGTTAAATTTTCACCCATCCTCACTCACAATAGTTGTGCCATCTTGAGAGTATGCTGACTTATTTCCAACCTATTTTGTGTTCTCTTTTATTGCCCGTAGAATATCTATGGATGTTATTGTAGACTCTTACATGATGGAGATGGCTCTAGTAGGTTTTAGGAACCCAATACGGAGTCTAGTTCAATTGTAATGTGTTAACTTTACCCAAGCTCAATGGTTTAAAAAAAAAAAAAGTGTATGAAAATCTACACATCTAAGCTTCACTATGGGCTGTGTTGCCGGAAAAAAAATGCACACTTTATTATTAATATACTAAATAAAGCTGTGGTATTCCATGGGCATTTATTTTAGAACGTTAGAAAGCATATGACCAATGCATTAACTAAATGCTATTACCACAGAAGAGCCCTACTACTAAGACTTTCTGATCTCCCTCCACAGCCACGCACACCTTTCAGAAGGGCTTGATCTCTCCAGCACTCTTTCGGTTGAATTTGAAGTACCAAATATAGCCCATGAGATACAGGTTCGAGTTGCTCCGGGCACACATATAATGAACAAGGCCAATCTAGAGCAGAGCAGGCGTGAGGATCCTGAATGCTAAGAATAATGGAAGCCTAACATAAATCGTTAGCAGATTCCATTTTGTATTCACACTCACCTTTAGAAAAAAAGCAACTGTCTCTTAATAGAATTAGCAGATTCCATTTTGTATTCACACTCACCTTTAGAAAAAAAGCAACTGTCTCTTAATAGAATTGCAATGTTTCTAGAATTGGATATATCATTTTTACCTTCTTCCAGGATCACCACTGGGAGGCACAATATAGCTAAAAGAAAGGGGAGAAAGCCATCAAGATTGTAATGACTGGCTTCTCTCCCCTGTCCTGAGAGAGGTCACCAGCTAAAAGGGAACACTGAGCAGCGGCTATCCCAGCAGTTAGTACCACATAAATACCTGCTGGTTATACCCACATGACATTAATATACTGCCATTGACATTAAACCTTAAAACAGTTTGTAAAACATTTCATGTATTCCGGGGAGGGAGTGCAATGAAGAAACAGCAACCTCAATGATTCGTTTGAACACAACATTTTTATCTTTAAAATCATATTGATCTAATTGGGTTCTAAATAGTTAATTTGGTATGTGCATTAATTATTATCGAATTATAATGTGTTCCTAAAAGGGTACATATTATCCACATAAATATAAGAGAAATTCTTTATGATCAGTATAACTTCAGTGAATACCAAGTGAATTGGCATACAGGTAAAAGAAGAAAACATGTCACCCAATATTTGAAGTTTTCTAACCTGAATTCATTTAGTATTTAATTTACAATAACAGTATTCATAAGAAATTATTTTAGTTATTAAAAGACTTTTAGGAGTTGATTGTCACAAAGCACTTGGAGGTTTACTTTCTTGACACTGATGTTCAGGGAATGCATCTATATATACCAAATTTGTAAAATGAATGAACAAGAAAGTCTCAGCAAACATAAAGAATTGTTAAGGAAAAAATATTAATAATGTTCTTACAATTATTTTATGCTTTATGTAAATAAGTAAAAATAAACAAATGAAATGTTTCAGCAGTTCTCCATTTTAAGAAAAGGACATAGATTTACTTACAAGAAATCTAGAAGTCAAAGGAATGAAATTCCATCACCAGCCTGCAAATTAACAACAACAACAAAACCTAAGACATTATTATTTAACTCAGGCCACTTAACTGAATAAGATAGAAACAGCATGATTATATAATTTGTGATTCAATAATATACATTTATAGCATTAATAAATGGTAAATAATAACACTAATTCTTCTTTCCAAAGATGAAATTGGAACATACTATAAATCTATCTGTTTCTGTTTGTTTGTTTGTCTTTTAAAGCACTGTTCTTCCACATGATAAGCAGTTCGAGCTGTCAATTTGATTGCATGCATGCTGAGGAAAACAACCAGAAGACTAATACAATAATGGAGAATTTTTAAAAGAATGGAATTATATTTCTAACTAGCATCGACACATATTTAGAAACTCAGGATCACAGGAAAAATGATACACTATGTCATTGTGGTTTTCCAATCAGTTTTAACAAGTTGTTGTATCTCGATGCTAATACAAGAGAATCTACAGCCTCTCGACAGTCACTGACGGAGCATTTGTAGTTCAGTAAGCCGCGGTGGTGTCTCATTGATGTAAGCTCTGCTGTTTTGACACTCTATCCAGATGCTCCAATTTTGCTTCAGTGACTCAGAGCTGAGTCTGAGTGCCTCAAAGCATGGGTGAAAAGAGTTATGATTAAGGCAGGGCTGGAGCTGCAGTGAACCGGTGTCACCCGCACTGATTTGCAATCCTGGAAACGGTGTGAAAACAGCATGGTGGTCTTGACTGGACACTCATATGGCTAAGGGCCAAATGGAACATAAATGAATTCAGGTGTTTTTCTCTCTCTCTATCTTTTTTATACCATAATGACTCAGTATACAAAAATTTTATGATAGAAGATATCAATTCTATGGAAGGATCTGCATTTCCGTAACAGACAATCTTCTATCAGGGTGCTGTCTGTCATGCATTTAAAAGTGTCTGCACTTATATATGCACAATCTATAACATCCTTGTGTTGACTTACACAGATTACCAAAAGATCTAACATTGGGTTTTGTTAAATTTCTTGTCTCCTTTATCCATAGAAATTATTGCAAACCTGCTGATACACAAAGCATAACCATGAAACTTTAATCTAGGAGGAGTCTTCCAACAATAAGATGAGTTTTTAAATGGGTAGCGGCTTTGTGCAAGCTGTATGTCAAGCTACTTGACAGAGTCAAGTAATACAATTGCAAAGTTAAATAACAGAAGGGAGAGGCATTAGGAGGCAAAGAAAAGATAGAAAATTCGTGTTTTCAGATGAGATCTGTGAGGAGGAGGAGAGTCATCTGAGTAGGGAGACATAAGAACCCTCTACAGTGAACAGAAGCTGAAGAGAAATTGATTTGGAAAGAATAGGGGCATAATCACGATGTTGAACAGCACATTCAATAATGAGCCTGATTCTTGGAAACGCTCATCTGAAGGTGGAGCCAATAACTCCGAGAGTGACGCACACCATAATTTCCTCAGAAATAGAGCTACTCCTCACCCCTAATGAGAACAGTCTACATGACACAGTTGCGCGGAGTATTAAAATGAAGGCGAGAGGTGAAATGAGAAGTCTGAGGGGTACATGAAAAGTGATGGGATTTCAGGAGAACACCCACAGCCACGGATACATGCCGCAAAGCAGAGTCAATAGCAACATGAGAGAGTGATGGCAAAGTGATAGCTTATCTTTGGTGGAAGGCAGCTTGATGTAGTTCTATACTTTACAAAGATGTCCATTAAGAAGTCCTTGAGGAAGGGGAAAAGTTAAATAAAAGAACTTAAAAGCACAGATAATTTGAGACTATTATAAAACTGAGGACATGGCGCTGATTTAGTGACAGCATATGTTTTAACACATGTAAAGTAGAAAGTTAGTAAGTCTCATTGCTGGGATCACTTCTGATATTAAGATCTTTGCTGTCACAATCAAACTGAACAGTGATCTTCAATAGCAAGCCGGAGCATGAGGCAGGGGACTGACGCAGGGCTGGGCATACTGGGGATGGTCACCGGAGTCCCAGCCACGGGCAGGAGGTGTGGTAGGTGTGGAAAGCCACAGAACTCACAGCTTGACATGCTAGAACACACCATGGCCTTCCCATCTTCACAAAAAAATAGTGTTTTGTGATTTTGTCTATTCTTCCACCTTCTCACTGACTCAACCCTCTACCCAATCCCTTCCCTACCGTTATGTGCATACACCTTGTCTCCCCTGAGAAGTTTGCTAAACCATAAAGGAGGAGAGAGATGAGATAGCTTGGGTGTGTGTCGGTAGGGGGCACTCAACATAAATGTGTGTGTATATATATAAATATATATATGTATATATATTTCTCTAGTCTAAAATATTCCAGGATTGCACTTTCAATTTTATTATTCTAGAATCAGGCCCCTTGGAAATTAGCCCATCTAAATTTATATTTTGTTTCAGAATCATATTGCCTAATCCTCTGATATATATAGGAATTGATCCAGGGGAAACACTTGTGTCACGGAGAAAACAGCACAATCTATCTGGGGTCTGTTATTCGTCTCAATCCCTTAGATTGTTTCCTTTTTTTCTAAAAAATTAACAGAACGGTGTCTGGCATCTGCCAAATATCGCTCCGACAAACAGGAACACTTGACTGAAAGAAGCTGGCGTGTGGATCGAGTACTGAAAGCACGAGGGCCAACTGCATTTCACTGAGATGGCAGGGCGCGCTCATCAACTTGACTCCCCTCGTTAAACGCCTGTAACACCTTTGCCTTAATCGCCAATTTTAACTTATTCATCTTAGATTCCAGCTTCCTAAGACGCCCCTTCACACCCTTGGCATCATTCACTAATCCTACTGTCCCCATCTGGTGAACTTGCCATTCATTCATTAATTCACCTTTGTACGCACCTCTGAATTAGGCATGAGGGGTTGATAAAAACACATCCTCATACTTTTCCTTTATATAATGAGTTTATGATCAAATTGTGAATCCAGGATATTTTCTTATGAAAAGTTAAAAAAAAAAACCCAAAACACAGCTGACTATGACTAAATTCCAAATGAATGATGGAGCCATAGCATTTATGAGAAACTGGGAACTATTGTGATCTAGAGTAATTCATTCATTCATCCGGTACAAATGTAAATTATCTGGCACTTATCTTAATACTGGGAATACCAAAGTTAAAAAAAGAAAAAGACCAAGCCACATATAGCTTTCAGTTGGAGGGATATACATAGAGATATAAATATATATAATATGCTAGATAGCAATACATGCCAAGAAAAAAAAATAATGCATGTGCAGGTAATAAAAATAGTTGGGGAGAAGTTTCAATTTTAGATAGAATGGCTAGGAAAGTTCTACATACTGAGAAGGAAATATTTGACCAAAGACCCACACAAAGTGAGAGCGTGAATCATGTGAGTATTTGAGGGTAAGAACACATAAAGGCCGTGAGATGGGAGCATGTCTTGAGTATTAAAAAAAACCAAAAAAACAAAAAAACAAACAATTCCCAAATTAGAATGCCAGTGAGTGTAAGGGGAGACTCTCTGAAGATAAGGCTGGAGAATATCGGTGCTTCCCATAGGGGGGCTTGTAGGTTATAGTAAAAAAGTTCACTTTTATTTAAAACCAGATGTCTTCGGAGAAATTTAAGCAGAAAAGTGACATGATCTGACTCCTACTTTGACAGGATTACTCTGGGTGGCATCTTGAGAATGACACTGGGATCAGGAGGACAGGACCAGGAAGACCAATCAGGAGACTATGCTGTTAATCCAGCGACGAGATGACGGAGGCCCAGAATGGGGCAGTGGCCGTGGAGTGATGAGAAGTTTTCTGATTCTGGATGTATCTGGAAGGTAGGGCCTAAATATTTTGCTGACCAATTACACGTAGGATGAGAGCAGAAGAGGCAACACGATGAAGTCAAAATTTTTGATCTGAGCAGTTATAAAGCTTGAAAGGTCAAGGTATCTGTAACTGACCTGTGGAAGACTTAGGGAGGGGCAGGGCGGGTGAGCAGGGGTGAGGGGGTTCAACGGTCAGCTTTGCCTGTGCCAAGTTCGTCTGCTTGCTGTTCAAGTGGAGATGTCAAGTAGCCATCAGGACACACAAGCCTGGATTATAAGAAGAGGCCGAGGATTGAAATACAAAATTGGAAGTCACCGGCGTGTAGAACCCATTATACTGGAAAAAAGCAACAAGAGAGGGGAAGCAGACTGAGAGAACAGAGATCCAAAGACTGAGTACAGTGCGTATTCCAACATCTAAAAGTGAGAAAGATGGGAGGAATAATTAAAGGCGTCTAAGAAAGATCGCTTGGAGAGGCAGGAGGCACACAGTGCTGGGGTGATGCCCTGGAAGCCACGTGAAGAAAAAGTTTCAAAGAGGTCAGAGTGCTCTGCAGAGTGATGGCTCAGTGGAATGCTCAAGTAAAATGAGCACTGAGAATAGTCTCTTTAACAACAGTCTATTTAACAAAGCAAACGTGATCAACAAAGCGTCCTTTGTCTTCTTTCTGGTCACGCAGTTAGACCATATTCCTCAGCCTTCCTTGGGACTTCAGTAGGGTCATGAGCCGGTGCCGTGGACCATGGAATGTGAGTGGCAGTGGAAGCAGAGAGCTTGCTGGGGTTGGCTAAAGGCAGAATGGGAGAAGAAAGATCAGAGACAGCCAGTTTGGGCAACTGCTAGGGAGAGTTTTTCTGTGAACAGAAACAGAGAAGAGAAAAATGAGATCAAAAGAGGTATTATTATAAGATGAAAGAGATAATGATACTTTTGATATGGATGGTGATGATCCACTGATGATCAAAGAGAATTGCTGAGATACGTCCTTGCGTAGATGACAGGGTGGAATTTTGTGTAGTCGTGGAGGGTTTGGCTTCAACTGGGAGCTTGGATCCATAGAGACAGGGAAGAAAACAGCACACGAGGGAGCAAACGGAAGCAGGCGAACAGGTGATGTGATGGGCATTTGTGTAAATTCCCGTCTGATTATTTCAGTTTTCTCATTGCAATGGAAGACGAGCTCAATTATGACTAATGGAGAAATAAAACTTGGATATGCTTTGGGTTGGGATAAATGGAAGAGAAATGAGTTTATCATGACTAGAAAATAGAAGCAAAGGCACCGAGGTAAACACAGGCAAAGCACATGCAGAGCCTATCGAGAAGGTAAGTTCAACTAGTCTAGAATTCTTGTTGGGGACCAGTGAAAGGCAAGGAAGGTAGGTAAAAATTTAGGTCATTTATGGAGAGTACTGGAAGACCAGTTGAATTTCCAGTGAGAAAACTATTAAAGGAATGCTTTAGGAATCAAAATATCTGAGTCCCAGGCTTGGCTCTGTTACTAGTTTTCAGTTCTCTGAAATTGGCTGGACACGATGAACTTCAAAGTCATTTTCAGCTTTGCAATTATACGATGTTACTTAATTTACTCTGTGGCAATAGGAAATTATTGTAGGTTTTTCAGCAGTAGAGGGTGCATATTATGCATATTATAGTTGATATTTGTTGGGTTTTGCCTGGGAAAAAAATAGTTCTAGCACCTGTTCCCTCTCATTCTGATGAAAGCATCCTCATTTTCCACTGAAGAAACACTCCTCTGCTGCCCAGTTGATGCAGTTCAGAAGGGAATAATGGCACCCCTCGGATCTAATGGGAAGCATGTGTGGGACCCACGGTGATCATTCTGCATGTTCATTTCTCTTGGTACAATTGTTGTGTCAGGAATGTGCACATGAATCAAACCAGGAAAACAGGGCCCAATCTGGGATTTTGGTGAAATTACTGAAAACAAACTTTCTCTTTCCACTGCAATTGATGAACTGGTAGAAATTAAACTTGAGAGTTTGGTAGTTACTATCTTGCTATCACCTGGTCTGAGAATCAAGCCCAAGGAACTTAGAGAAGGAAGAAGTCAGATTTTTTTACGACATCCCTTGAACACTTGCATTCCGAGGTACTGTAAGCCAAATCTCTACCTAAAATTCTCATTTTTTAAGCCCCAAATGAAACTGTACTGCCTTCCCACATTTTTTTTTTTTTTTTTGCTTAAGCGAATTTGAGTTAGAATCCTTTCACTTTTAGCCATAGGAATTCTAAATATAATAAGATAAATATGAACAAAAACTGTTTAATGAAGAATAGTCTGGTGCAGTGCATAGAGTGAAAAGAAGGAAGGCAGGAGAGAGAGGGAGATCTGACGGGAGGATAACACAGTCATCCAGGCAAAGACTGAGGTGGGTCTCCTGGGAGAAGCGGCTGCCAGAGGGAAAAGGAGCCATACATCGTGGAGGATATATGGAAATGATTTCATGTTTGGCTATCAGACGTATCATAGATGACTCAAGCTTTGCATCTGTGCAACTGGAAGGCGAGTCACTGAGCAGGAGGACTAAATTCTGAAGGGGAAGCCGAGGTAGCCAGTTATGTGACAATCTCTGAAATCTGGGGCAGGTGACGAGGAATAAATACCAGGACCACAGTGTTTCAAACATGCCTGGTGGCACAAGAAAATTATTCTTAACTACTTCAGAAATTAGTTACGGTAAGAGACACAGAATCATCCGTTCAGGCTCTCGGCGGATTCTGAAAGGAGGAAAGTATCGGGAGAAGGGAAGGAGAGGCAATGGAGCTCTCCGGCAGGTTTCAGCTTGCTTAAGATCACTGGCATGTAATCCGCTGCTCGGCGACATAGATACAAAACCTCATTTGAGCCAAAGTCAGCATCACTCTCCTCCAGCTTCTATCCCAATCCATGAACAGCTAATGTCCCCAAAGATCCCTTTGGTCAGGTTACTACACCATGTACTTAAAATGAGTTCTGAGTGGCTTTTAAAATAAAGTCCCAACTCATGTTTTTGGCTTTGAAGTACCTCATGATGTGGCCTTATTTTGCTTTTTTTTTTTTTTTAAAGATGGGGTCTCATTCTGTCGCCCACGCTAGAGTGCAGTGGTGCGATCATAGCTCACAGCAACCTCAAACTCCTGGGCTCAAGCTCTCCTCCTGCCCCAGCCTCCTGAGTAGCTGGGACTAATTTTAAAAATATTTCCGTAGAGACAGGATCTCGCTCTGTCTTATTTTGCTTTCCGAGCCCCCTCTCTCACAGTACCATATGTCCCAGTCTGTTCCATCTCCCTGTGGCCTCCCAACTGGCATCATTAGTCCCTGCCCTTGGTCTTTTCTCACCCTCGTTCCAGAGTGGCCTCATGGGGTGGGCACAAGGACACACCTGGTGCCACACTGCCAGGCTTGACCCGGGCTCTGCCTCTTTGTAAAGGTGTTATTATGTAACTTCTCTCTGCTTTAATTTCCTTATCTTCAAAACGCATGTAATAATAGCAACTACCCACATAGGGGATGGCAATTACACGGCAGTGTATGTATATATAAACTTAGAACACTGCCTACACATAGGAAACATGACAGGATACACTATAAATATTTTATCTCTTCTCTCCTCCTTGCTTCATTCAGCCCACCAAGTCTCACCTCTCCCATTCACTCAGTTATGTTCCCTTATTTCTCTAAAGTCACTAGAATGCCACCATTCAGGACGTGAACTGCACATTATTTTATGTGCATTAACCTTCCTCTCCACACACGCCACTTCGTTTGTGAAATTCCCATGGAGAGGGATGCCTCCCTGGGTTCCATTGTTTCTGGAATGCCCTTGTGCTTTCTCATTTTATGTTCTACATTTGGTGTAAAGCATGCCAGAGGGGAGATTCTTTCCTAGGAAGGATGATGCCAATCTGCAGGAGGACAGGCGGGGGTCTGGGGCTATGTTACAGAATGAATCTGGGAGTAGGAGCTGCCTCGCCTCCTGCCTCCGCGAGCACACAGAAGCTGTGCCACAGCCTCGTGCTTGCCTCTCGGGGAGGCTGGGAGTTTGGAAATGGGACAACAGTGATGGTCAGGAATGACAGAGGCCTTCTATGGAGCAACTCTGGCCTGGAAGTGGAGTAAGTGGTCCAGAGTTGGGAATGGGACATACAGGTGGAGCCAAGAAGACTGGGGCAGATGGATAAAGTGGTCTCCAGACATGAGGGTCACATGCCTCCTAAATGCTGGGATGCTTCATTGTCGTGGACAGTGCCAGCTCCTCTCACAAGTCAGCATGGCTAGGAAAAGCTGCTGTTTGTGACTTACACTGGGGGATACGACATGGGGAAGAAGTTGGCCAGAACGCCTTTATGATTCACGTCTCCTATACCTGCCATATTGTAATGCGAATTGTAATGTAAAATGAGAAAAAATAGCAAAGCATTTGACCATATTTGTTCAGTACTTGCTTATTTGCCAATAAGTGGTAAGGGTCAAATTAAAGGCCAAAATTTATGGAAAAGAGTCACTTATTAGCAGGTGTCAAATTGGAAATTCCTTTGTTCATTAAGTAGTCTTTAAAAGATGGCACCTTTCTATTTTGGAAGATTTCCAGGGTAGAAACGCCCTATTTGGTAGTTCCCATAATTTTAGATAGCTCAATGTAAGACAACTGCAGTATATTTGGAAGCGTATTAGCTACATTTTAGAGGATGAGGGTTTGCATCCCGACTCTACAGAACACCAGTTGGGGCTCCTTATTCAAGTCAACCTAGCTCTCCTAGCTTCAGCTCCTCACCTGTAACATGGAGTCAGTACAACCTGCTTCGCAGGGCTGTGAAAGTTGAACAAGACAGTAAACATGGAACGGTATGTGCTGCAAAGCGCTATTCAAACCGGTGGAGCTATTATTGTTAAAGCACAATAATGAGAACTATAATGTTCACTGTTCCTGCTGCAGCCTGTTGGCTTCCAACTTTTCTTGTAAACATAACTGCTTTTAAAATGACTTTTTAGAAGTAGATGAAGTAGGAAATTATTTTTATGTGATAGAATATAGCACAGTGGATAAAAATTATGGGCCAGACAGCATTTAAAAGAAAGGAATCAGATAGACCAGGGTTTAAATCTCAGCTCCTTCAATTACTATCTAGGTGGCTTTGGGCAAATTACTTATCTAATCCTCATTGATAACATAGCAATAGTACTATTTCTGAATTGCTGTGACTGTAAATGAGGTAAATCCATGTAAAATGGTTAGAGCAGTATCTGACACAAGTCGAGTCCCTGCTTAGGGGCACCTCTTGCTGTTACCTGTGGCATCAAGGATGCTTTAGACACCTAGACGCTTACTGAAGCTGACATGGGGCATGGAGTCCATTGGAGAGTTAAGGCTTTTAGGAAAGTTCCTGAAACCACAACTATCTTGAGAAGAGGTCACCCTCTGAGCATCCACAAGATACCAACAAGTTAGAGAGAATGTATTGCCCCATCGCTTCTAAAGACAGATGAAGGTCTGGGGTTTGGTAGCAGGAAGAGGGGGAGATGGTCTGGAGTATAACCAGGGCCAGGAGGAGTGCCGCATGCGGAGGCTCTGAGTAAGGCAGAGCAAACTCCGAGGAGGTGGGGTGAGAAGAGCTGAGGACAAGGACAATGTTGAGAGGGAAAATGAGATCTGCTCAGTTGCAACATGGGGCTTTCGGCTTTTGCTACCTGTGCTGTGAGTAACTCATACTATAAAAGTAATTTATTTTGAATGAGTTGAAATAGTATAAAAATAATTAATTTACAGGTACACAAGTGCACCCTGTTTTGCAGATAACTGAATGTATAAAACCTACCATTGAAATTAGTAAAGTTGTGAACCATTGTTTGCTTTATTAAAAGTATCCCGCAACACACAGAAATGGATTGACCTCAAGTTGCTTTTACATATTAAACTTTCCAAATCTTACTCAGAATAAAATTCAATGTAGAAAATAAAATGTATATATTACCTTATAGATAATCTTTCCTATTGAAAATAATTTACAATATATCATTAGTTTCTTGTTAGCCTAAGAGTCACAGAAAATCTTCTTTACGTTAAAATATAGTTGTGTTGAATTGTCTTTCTTGTATGCTCTATGGTTTTTCTTCCTCCAAAAGTTGAAAGAACTCTGTGTTTGGTGATAAAGTAGCTGTATTACTAGATGGAAGTGCTTTAAATTTTGTAAGCCTCACTCTTTTAACCGGAAAGCTGAGGTTCTTAGAAGCTATTGTACTGGCTTTACTCTTTTATGTTGAGACAGATAATATAATGCTTGCGGAAAAACTTCATAGAAACTTGATCTGTGGTGGTGAGTTTTGGTGTTATACCAATGAAAGGACAGAGTATAAGAGCCATTTGTGACTTGGGGCAAATCACTTCATCTTGATGAATGCTTTTTTTTTTCTTTCCTTTATTAACTATCTATAAATTAGTTTTATACATACAACCTGAGAGGGTTTTGGAAGTTTATCAACAAAATATTTATGAACTTCCTGAAATCCCAAGCTGAAAGACAAAATGTCAGGTAATATTACTTGTCTAAAAATGAGACCTTTTTTAAGCCTTAATTATAATTTTAAATTCCCTTACATTAAGGAATATGAATCAATCAAATATAATGAGCATTGACTATTTGCACATTATAAGCTTTTTAGGGCCAAAAACTGAGTCGCTCAGGTTTTTTTTTTTTTCTTTTCCACTGTATAGAGCTATTAAAATTATCATTGATGATGATAATAGTAGGATCATTAGCAGCACTAGTAGTAGTAGTTGTGATAGTAATAGTATTAATAATATAATCATCCATGTCCTGCCATATACCACCTCCTTTTCCGGGAATTACTAAACAAGGGGGTGTCACTCACGGTTACTGACAGGGCTCAAGGCACAGCTCTGCATGGAGAAGATGTAGCATTAGACCAGGCCACATTCAGAGAAGCCTGGATCTGGAGTAGGAGCAAAAGCAGTGAGACAGGGCTTGAAAAGTCACAGAGGACTTGGGCAGAAGTCACTGCCCCTCTCAGATCAGTGACAGTGATTTTGTTTGGTTGCTTGTGTGTTTATTATTTATAACAATTTGGGGTGCAGTAGGCCCGACTTGATGGTCCTGCCCTTTAGGTAAAATCACCAGGAGGTTTAAATTTCTTGTTGTTGAATAGAATTACCTTATTTGTTTAAGATCCAGTAGCAGCCGGTGAGAAATAGAGTCACATATCCTACAGTGAGTGGAGAGTTTTGGAGGAACGTTCTGAAGTCATCAGGAATACAAACCATGTTCTATGGACTCATGTCCTAATATCCTCACCTAGTACGGTATACAACTGATACAGTGCAATAAATACACGTAGACATGTGATGCCATCCTTCAATGTCCTGTTATCTGCTGTTGGTGGAATCAGGTGGTGCAGAGAGGGAGGTTTTTTCTATAATTCCTTCTTAGATTAATGTCTCTAGGTTTTCTATTTTTTTGTTTTTGCATGATAAATAATTTAAGCTACTGTGTTTAGTTCCCATATTTGGAGCATGGTGTAGAGTGGGCATATGATTTACTGTCGAAACTAAGACACTTCTAAGAATGCACAGAAGTGTGAGTGTCAGTTGTGCCAAGGCAATAGGCATCGTGTCCTGGAGCCACAGTTATGTGTGGCTACCTAATGATGTGCCCGTGGACGGCAGGGGAGGGTATGCCTTTGGCTATTCTCTCCCAAGGCTTAATGAAAGTAGATTTCACTCACGTTTCTGAATAATTCTTCCTCAATGGATTTTATAATAATTGAATCACACTCTAACTGCACTAAAGGACCTTGCTATTGAAAGGAATCCTGTGGTGATTCCTATTGCAAATTGGATAATGGTAACCCCAAATTTCTCTTTTGTAAGCATTGTTATAAGTTGAAATTACTTAGCGTCTAGTACATCTCTATAATAGCGCCCAATAATAGCTCTGCAAAGAATATATATAAACTCATTTCCTGACAAAACATCTGGAATCATCCTTTACTCTTCCCTTCCCCTCAAGTTCCACACCCAATCTGTCAGTGAATCCAGTTGGATATTCCTTTAAAATACATCCTGAATCTGACTACTCACCCCTCAAGACCAAGCGAGCATTACCTCTCACCTTATCTACACCTGTAGCCTAGACTTCTGCCTCACCTGTCCACTATTCTCCAGAGATTATTTTATCACAGGTCAGATCATTACTCCTACTGGAAACCATGTCATGGCTTCCCATCACATTTAGAATAAATTTAAAGTTACTATTGCCTGCAAGGTCCAGGTCTTACCTAATCTGACCTGGCTGCATTCCTCACAGATCTCACTAGAACACACCAAGCATGAGTCAGCCTCAGTTCTTTGGTACCTGGCAATTGCATTGCTCACACCTTTGACTTCATCTAGTTCTCTGGTCAAAGATCACCTCTTCAGGGAGACCACCCCAGATCATTCTATCTAAGCGTTAAATCTCTCACCTCTTCTCCTGCTTTATTTTTCTGCATAGCACTTAAATATTTTGGTGTTATATAACTTATTTATTTTCTGTCTTTTTAAATAAGCCACAACCTCCATGAAGGCGGGGGCTGTGTCGGTTTTGTTTCTACTCCATCTGAAGCATCTATATAAATGCTTCCACATAGTCGGCATCTATTCCTATTTGCTGGGTGAGTATATAGGTAAATTAATATGTATAAGGGTATACATATTAGGACAAATCTCAGGTGGAAAACTTCAAAAACAGTATTGAGCATTAAAATCTCTTTCTCATTTAATCGTTTACCCTCTGAGTGGAAGGAGAGCCCTGAGCAAATGGCCAAACACTAAGGAACTAGAGGAGTTAGCCAGTGAACACTGAAGACTTGAAGGCGAGAAAGGAGAAACTGTAATGTCTGTATTATTTTAATGTGAGGCTTTAATAAATTTGAGTGTTCTCCTTGAACTCATTGTTCTTTTTAAGGAGTAGAAACTCCCTGCTTCTCAACTCTGCTTAATAGATAGGCTTCCTGCCATGCCCTAAAGATCACCAGATTAGTTCTTTGTTGGCTAATGGAAGGCAAGACATTCCCTAAACGAGGACCTGCGTTGGAAGTTTCCCTGCCTCTGGTTCCCCGTAGATGGAAGTAGGGAAATGCTAGCAGCGGTACTCCAGCTGATCGCAATTGCCCTGGAGTTGCCCAGGGAGGAAGGCCGATCTCTAAGTGGTGAAGGCCCAACCATTTAGTGCTTTATAGACCATAGAGTATTGCACTCAGAAGCAAATAGGCCGGCGTACTGACTGCAGAGCACTGATGGGATGTGCTCCCTGCAGCTCCATGCACACAGTAGCCAAGCGACCCCGCATTCCACCCTGGCTGTAGCTTCTGGCTCTATTCCAAGGGAGAGCGAGTTGCTTAACCCGAACAACAGAATGAAGTTGTACAAAGCCTGGCATCACTTTCTAAGTTAGAAGCATGCTTAGTGCAGGGAAGATCTTTTGACAGAAATCATGGAGTTTTACACCATTTAGAAATCATTTTGAATCAAGATGCCTCCCTGCCAAACAGCGAAGTTATTAATAAGGCTGTAAACTTTCCAAATAAATTTCGACAAGTTTGTTTTTGAAAAATCAGAAATGCTGTTGTTCGTGTCTGAACAGAGCTTTCAAAAGAACTTTACAGAGTTTTAAGAGCCCAGGTGAAGTTTTATTTTAAGAGTTCCACAAGTGCATCATCATTTGCTGATTAATACACAATTTGTATAGTTTGCCTATACTGTGTATCTTTGCTATTCTATATGTTAATGAATATTTACATACTTGGTGACGTGGTGGTGTTTAAGCTTGAATATACAGCAGTGCATTGAAACTGAATCACTTTCCCTTTAATTTTGGGAACGTTCAAAAATATCCCTTCAAAATGGGCAAAAGAGAAGGACCTGTCACCATCCAGAGCTCAGTGATCTGTGCATCATGTTTGGAAATATTAGTATTGAAACGTAGTAATACTATTTTCCCCTTGTCTTGTGGTTTCTAAGTTCCTTCTGCATATTGATCCTCACAACAGCCTTAGCAGAGAAGAAGACGGAGGCTCTGAGAGTCTAAGTATTTAGGCCACAGATGTTAAATCAGCAGTAGGGATGGAACCAGGTTGCAAATCATCTGACAAATCTTCTCACTGCTCTGTGTCACCTCCGTACCAATGTTCCCCATGTGTCTGTTTCTCCTAGCACTTCTGTCTGTCTGTGCAAGGTATTGTGTCAAAACTGTCCTGTCTCATGTAAACCACAGCTTTGGTCTACATAAATTCTAAATGAACTTATAATTCACTTAGCAATGACCTCCAATCACAACATCAGAACACATAGAAATTAAATCATCCAAAGATACATAATACGAAGAGTCTTTGTAAAAACTCTGAGACATTAAGAATAGTTTCTAAATATGTGCGTTTATACATCTCTAAAACTGTTAATGACACAAATGTTTTATTTAAGCATGAGCAATAAGATTACTTTCAGCATAGTTCTATACAGAGTCAGTGAATTTTTAATGGCAACAAAGATTCAGATGGCTTAAGCAAGTACATTTCTATTTTGTGTATGATACCTCGGCATATCAATAAAATATTTTCATCTGAATTATGTAGATGCAGTAATTTAAAGAGTGATATTCTGGAAATGTGTAGGTCACAGAAGGCGGGAATCTGTGTGGTCTATAGTCCATGGGGAAAGTCGGATGGCCAGGGCTGCGAGTGAGCTTTGAACAGGGTCAGGAAAGGAAGGACATGGCACCGGCGTCAGTGCCCAGCTAAGGCAAGGACAAAATTAGCAGATGGCAAAAGCACAATGAGAACAGGAAGAAATAATTGCTAATGAGAAATGAAAGGTTTTTCTCTCTAGTTTTCTTTGCAAATCTCTGTTAATCAAATGTTGGCAAGTAAAATATGTAAATTTTAGGAAGCTGTTCCACACATGCTTTCCATTCCTTAAAGGAAATAATGTTTGTTAACCACAACTGAAGTTCTCGCTGCCTGTTTCTCTCTTCTGAATTCAATTTATCCCTATATTTTCACAAAATCACCCAATCTGGAATAGCTTTGTAAATCATTACGGGTTCTCAGGGTTATAGGCCTCATGGCTCTATGTATTTGTCCAGATTTCTGCAACTAGAGAGATAACCTCAGGACACAAAAATTAACACATGTAAATGAATCACTGATTCCAGTTTGGGTTATGAAATCAATGAGAAAAGTAAGTCAGCTTTTAAACTTAAATTTAAAAAGACATGCACCCAGAAGAGGTGTAACTGATAATGTGGCTTGTTCCAATAAGAACATGTGCTGAAACCATATGTCAAAGAGAACACCAGAAACATCCATAAGAAATGCTTTGTTTTTAAATTTGGGATCAAAATGGTAGAGTGAAAGCTATGTTTTATTCCTACTCTCAGAGAGTCGTGTAATTTATATGAAACACCAAAATAACGAAGTTGTTTCTGGGTTATTGGCCTCTTAATCTTGTATATTAATTCAGGTAATGCACCACTACCACTATCTTCTATTTAATTATTTTTATTTATGTACCATTAAGCTCCATTTCCATTACTTTTAGAGTATAAAGAAAGGACAAACCCAGGATATTTGGGCAGTGCCATTGTCTCGTTTACAATTCTCAGAAGACCCTTTTCTTGGTGGAGAACACAAATGACAGTCCTTGACATTCTTTAAAAGTGGTTTTTATTTCTTTAATTAGGAGTTTCAGGCAGGCCCTTCTGCTTGAACCCTTAACATTTTCAGACACTTCTGCCTCACTTCCCAGCTGACTCTTCCTAAGTTTGTGCTGAATACATTCTTGATTTGCAAGAAAGCTGCTTTCAGGCCCTTTCATATTCTGCTATAATCCCTTGGTAATTACAAAGTCTCTCTCCGCAACAATAGGCAAATCCAGGAGGAATTCAGTAGCTATGCCTCACATGTAAAATTGCACTTGGACATCTCCATCGAATTTTCCTCCCAGGGGCCCCCAACTTAGAAAACAGTCCTGTTAGAAATGCCAAAACAGAGGAGCTCAAAGGTTATGATGACAATAACTCTGTGTCAGTGGAAAATACTGGTTAAATAAAGTAGGACAAACCAACTTGCAATGAAATAGTTCATTTGCCAGTGGATAAATCCTAACTATAAAAAAGGCTTGGTTTTAGGATAGCAGAATCCAAACCTACTTAACACTCCGCAGATAACAATTTCTCACCCAAACAGATTTCAGGTCATGGGGAGTCTGTACTTCTCTTCCCTCACTGTGCTTTCCTATAATTATTTGCATGCTTTTCTCTTTTTTTCTTCCTTTTTCTTTTTAGTCACTGACATAAAAACTATATTACAAATTTTCTAGTGCCACAATCTCATGAACATTGAAATAATATTTTTCTGATATTATTGTCTAATTACTCTGTGTTTGACTATTTACAATTTATCTTGTTACTATCATTAGTTGATCATAATTATTGATTTAGGTTGGATTTTTATAACATGTGCTTTTCTTTTCTTTCTTTTTCTTTTATTTTCCATAAATCACAATGAAATATATGGTTCCCAGTACATCAGTACATTGGTATTGTGGCTAATTTTTAAGTCCTCACCAAAATGTAAAATATCCCTAAATTGTTGTGCTCTAATCACAGATACATAGCACATTTCCTATGATTATATGTTTTTTTTGTCTCCCACATTAAGGTAAATTTAAACTTTATTATATGATAAAGGACTTGCCTAAACATCGAGAAAGTAGAAATCAAAGAAATGCTATTTTATGCTTTTGGGCCTATGCATTTTTTTAATCATCTCTTCCCAATTAGACTGTGAATTTTTGAGGAACTGATTAATGTTCTTTTCCGTCGTATTCTGTTCAACATCTAAGCACTGAACATTATGCACGATACTACCTGCTTCATGCTTTCTCATTATACTAGGGATTTCATGTCAATGTTGTTTCCAAGCCAGTTAGAAATACAAACAGAAAATTAACAAAATCATATTTTTTAAAAAGGACAGAAGATAGATAGTCAGGAATACAATATTTTGCTTCTGCCTCACTGTAGGATGAAGTAAATACTAGGATTTTCAGTCAGATTATGTGCTGAGACATAAGTCAACTTCATTTTGTAGTCCCAAGAATCTTTGACAGGTGAGGGACATGTCAATAATTCTAATAAGAATATGGAACTGTATTTACACATATAAGTTTAGGGAACCAGACCTCATTTGTCCCTTTGGGTCCTCAGAATTTCCAGGGTACCACAGCAGATTTTTCAAGGAATCATAAAATAAAATGCCAGATGGATGCTACAAGTCCTAGGTTGACAAGGCCCTGGGACTTATCCAGGCACTAGACTGTAAGATTAAAGAAGACCTAAGGTCTACATGAAGTGGGGTAAGTCAAGACCAAGCAGCACATCCTGGGCCAGTTCTGTCCCATCCACCAATTAAGATGTTGCAAAGAAAACAATATAGGACAAAATCTCAAGCAAGCATAGAGCTGGAGAAAGAGTTAAATGTAATAGTTAAACTTTGACAGATACAATCTAAGTAGCAAAGAAAAACAATTTGCTATAAGCATTTATATACTCAACCCAGTGTACTTTTCAATAAACCATTCAAGGGGGGAAACGTACAAAAATATTTTTCCATCGGCAAATGCTTGTTAAATCTCCTAAAGCAAGTTTTCACTTTACCCCCTGCTTCCAAGATACTCAGCTCAATCCTATAAATTGGTTGAGGTGGGTGAAAAAAAAAAAAAAAAAAAAAAAAAAACAGTTCCTTAGGATTTTGTAAGCATTTCACTTTTATTTTTAGGAAAAAACGATTATTTTTCAAAAGCTGCAAGTGTGAGAAAACTAATATTGAAAGTCCCCTGTGAACTGTTTTATACCTTACCCCATCAGAGTGTCCTTGGACTAAAACAAATTAGAGGAGAAACACAAACCTTGTAGCTTCAGATACTCAAAAGCTTATAATGGCTGAAAATGAGTAAAACATTACAGCCAACAGGCCTATTAGAATAGAGAACAAATCTACCTTGTGCTCAAATGTAGAAGTAACCACATTATAGCTTCTGGAAGCAAGGGATGTGTGCTAGCCTTCTGCACGGGCTCCATTAACCCACACTTTAAAATATAGTTTCAGTTTTCAATTTTAACTACTAGTTAGAGAACAATGAGAGTCTTTACTTATGGGAAAAAATTCAAAAAAATACTGAAGAGACGGATGTTTTGTTCAATATTTCCATTCATATGTAAAGATCACAATCTCTCCCAAAATCCTACGACATTACTCTTACGCTTAACTCCCCCAAAACAGGTTCTGAGATATACTTTCAGTTTGCCAGACGCACACAACACATATCTAGTGCAAGATTTTATAGAGGACTCACGTTCAATGGATATTTTTTTCAGATTATCTAAAAGGGTAAAAAGCAAATGAAATCTATATGCATATATGGATTTGGATATTTGGGACAGGCTACGCTCCCCACTGGAATATGACCGTAGGATCATTTTCTTAACTTCTATAGAGAAGTAATCTTTGATTCTACAAGTAGAAGGTCCAGGTTTTGGAAAGAAGTGTGTCCTTTTGACAGATTGTTCTCTCTCTCTCTCTCTCTTTCTCTCTCTCTCTCTCTCTTTCTCTCTCTCTCACACACACACACACACACAGTTTGCCTGACAAATAAGCATACAAATGATGATTAAAAGAGATCAAATCATTTGCTGCTCAGGTTTGCCAACCCTTGTGGTAGGTACTTTAAGGAAAGAAAAACAGTAAGGAACCACACTCAGGATTAGAGCTTAAAAAGGAAGCCAAAGTTAGTGGATTCCCAATGTTGCTCTTGCGTTTTCATGTTTGGGAGGATCTTCCTTTCATTTTCTTTACTGAATTTTTATGGAGTTGGAGATTGTTATTGTCTACTCTGAACATATTTTAATAACAAAATAACACCAATTCCTTTAGTCTCCTTTATAAAGCTTATTTTCCAATAATCCAATTTTTTTTATTGTTTTTGTTTTCTGGGCTCCTTCAAGGGTTCCAAATTATTTTTGAGCATGAACATAAATAAACCCAGCCCCAATAGTGGAAAGAATTTTCCTAGTTGTGTCATGCTGTCTCCTGCCTGTTACTAAGGATCAAAGACAGTTAGAATTGGGTGTACGTTCCAAATATTTCATGTTGAGATGAGGAAACTGAGGCTCAAATGGACTATATGATGTTCTCAAAGTTAATGATAGAACTGAGAAAACCATAAACACATTTTGAATCATCATTTAATATTTCTTCTGCTATATCACACCCTCACTTATGATAACATTGCAAATTAATGTAATATATAATTTTTTCTTATCCTTGGGCAATTTGTTTGCTGAAATGGTATTTTCACCAAACAAATACTCTTTCCTTGTTCCAGGGTATATGTGATATTCTCTCTGCAAGAAGTTTTCCCGATACAGAAAAGGCCATTTCTCTGGTATGTTTGAAAGTGATCAAAAAGAAAAGATCTTCACTATTTACACTTACTAAAAACTGGAGGGAATATAGTGTTATACTCACCATGCATAATTCCTTACAGATTTTGAGTAAATAAGCATCATCTACAAACTTGCTTAGCACCAAACCTCACCCAAATCATTGACGAAGTCATTAAGTGTAGGAAACCAGAGACAACCGGAACTGCATCTTGTGTATTGTAGCCTCACAAGGTAATGATGTTCTTTGGAGGAACAGGGCAGTGACTGGGACAGCAAGGGGAGCTGTCCCTACAAGATGGATCTCAAGGGAATGGCTAGGGCTTGGAAGAGTGAGACAGTGTCAGTCAGAGTCAGAGACTTGGGTGCCCACGTACAGCAAAGTAAAGCCTCAACTGGAATTTAGAGATTGAGTCAGTAGCCAACAGGCTGAAAAATCAATGAAAGAATAACTTGAAACAGAGAATAGAAGGACATCTGAGCAAATCCTTAAGACAAGTGAACCTATGGTGAATATTTTCCATATTTCTGGGGCAGCTGGGTCAGGAATTTGATCAATTTAAAGACTCCAAGTGAACCACCAGGGCAATAAAGATGAATAAGACACTGATTTCAGTTTAGCGGTCGAGGAAGGAACACGTGGGAAAACAACCCACAAAGAAGTCATTGTGGTACACTGAGGCAGGCGCTAGTAGTTGCGTATATAATGCCATGGATGCAGAGAAGAGGATGAAACGTTGTGCCAAGGAGTCTGTGTCAGTTTCCTATTGCTACTGCGACAAATTTAGAGGCTTAAAAATAATACACATTTATTAGTTTACAGTTCTGGGGTTAGAAGTCAGAAATGGATCTTACTGGGCTAAAATCAAGGTGCTAATAGGGCTGCATTCCTTCTGGAGACTTTAGGAAAGATCCATTTCCATGACTTTTCTTGCTTCCAGAGGCCGCCTTCCTTATCTCCTGGCCCATTTTTATCATTCAAGCCAGCAATGATCAGTTGAGTCTTTTTCATGTCACGTCACTCTGATGGGGGACTTCCTGGGTGATCTGAGAAGATTTCGCATGAACTGGGGTTGGTAGAATCTTGCACGATGACATGATGAGTACGAGATTTCCACACAGATGGTGCATACGTTGGGGGGCAGGGAGAAAGGATGGATTCCAGGCAGACAGCCTTACACAAAACAGAGTCAAAAGTCTTTCGTCCATTGCTTCCTTGTTAAACATACAAATCTGCTCTATAAGCAAACTGGTCTGATGGTCCCAGTCACTGTGCTCATTAATTGCACCTGCTACTCTCCTGGAGCTTTTCACAGACTGATACCACATTTCCATACCAAGCCAAATACGAAGGTTAAGCTGTCTGATCTATTCTAAAGGTTCATTCTTTTCTCTCTTTTTAAAGATGGATACAGTATTTTCTCTTGTTTAGAGTTCAATCTTTTCATTATTCACAAGGCCTGAATAATACAATAATTAGAAACAATGCTGAAATACGATCTGTTGACTCCTTAAGTCTACAAAGATTTCCATCATCTGGTCCTATTGACTTGCATGCTCTATTTTCAAAGTAACCATCTCCTCCAGTGGCCTCCTTCGAGTTCTAAACCTCCCATCAGGCCACCATCAATGTAGAGGTTGATTGGACGCAGTCAACTTTTGTTTGCTTTCCATGTAAAGGGTCGACATTCTCCAGTCTGGGTGAGTAGCATGTGAAAGCGAATCAAAAGCAGAATTAACAGCGAGAATGAGGACCAAGACTTAGTAAGCCCATGATCATCCTTTCTGTCTGTCAACAATCTACAGCCTCCAGCCTACTTCATCAGATTCCCTTTACACAGTGCAGGTTTGGGGACCTTCCTAGCCAACTATATGTACCAATAGCATGGAAGGACACTAAGGACTGATTATTGGACCCTAGAATAGCATGGAGTCTGGAGAGTATAATCAAAGCTGCCACCATTGCATAACTCAAAACTATTATAGTAATCATATTCCAGTCCCAGACTGATTTAAGATATCTAGATGGTTCCAGCTTAGGTTGGATCCATTATTCCAGAAATGTTCAGCAGGATGTATGAATCGGAGAGTTACACAGAGGTTTCTTATCATTTAGGGGTCTCAGATCAAGCTAGATAATTGCCATGTTCCCCTGAGAGAGTTGATATTTTGTACTAGACTGAAACCTGTCTATTCTTAAAGATCCCCCAGGTATGAGCAAGCCACAAATTTAACTAAACCTCAAAGGTAATGTGACTAACCTCAAGGGAGGGACAAGGACACAATGAGATTGCGGGCTGGTATCTAAATCCTTCCTCTTAAATGTCACTTTACACAAACTACTGTTTTAATTTTTTATTGTGGAAAAAAAATCTACTCGATATATACTGTTTCAGAATATTTTTATGTTGCTGTTCTATAAAAACATACTTCTGTTTCTTTTGTGTTTTGTCCCGCCTAATATGTCCCTACACTCTTGTGTTATTTCTTTGGATCCTTCCTCAGTGACCTAGCCTAATTTCCAAGGATAGCTGCATTCCCACTTGCTTTTCAGATTTCTTACTGCCCTGATTTTTGCAAAGTTTGTATTTTTCTATTGTTTTAGTCTTTTCTATGCATTGGGAATTTTGGCTACAGTAGAAATTTCTCTTGAAAAGCAACAACGCCGTAAGGATTTATTTAACAAATCATCCAGAAAATGTAACCTACGGTTGTTTACATCTCAACATTCACGGCAGCGTCCAAGGATGTTTAAGGAACCCTCGTGTTTAAGCAAAAACTAATATTTAAATGGTGCCTGTCACCTGCCAAGCCCTGTGATGAGATCCAGGGATGTAACTGTGAGATATAAGTATGAGAGGAGAGACTTAAGAATGACTAAGATATGGTTCCTGCCACACAGAAAAAAGTCCAGAAAGGACACAGATATGTAAATAGTTATAATGCAATGTGATAAGTGCTTTTACAAATGTATGAACTAACTCCTTTGGGAACACAGATAAAGGAGCAATTAATTCAGCCTGAAGGAGTTCAGGGAAGCTTCAGATAAGAGGTCGCATTTCAACTGGGCCTTCACCGGGATGGGACGTAAGGACATTAAAAGGTGGAAGGGAAAGAGGGAAAGTCTATAACAAGTGGAAGGATCAATACGAACAGGGGTTTAGGGCTCAGAACCTGGTTATTAGCTTGAGTTCCTCTGCCCATAGAGGGAATGGGGAGAGAGTCCCCCTAACAAATCTCACTCATTTCCTTTTTGAGGAGCAAGGAGGGAAGATATGCAAAGGAATTACAACCTTAGCATTCCTCAACTTAGCACCAGGAGCTCTTTTTGTGCTAACCGGCAGCTGAAAGGCAACAGCTTGAACACTGGATTTGTAGCCAGCCACTTCATAAGTGGCTAAAGAGGCGGGATGGGTGCAGAATTCCAGGTAGTCAGAACAGCAAATAAGAAGTGCTCTGAGAAAGGGAGCCTGAGAAATGGTCACGGTGGCTGGCCTGCAGAGAATAAGGGAGAAGACCGCCGTACAGGGTCTAGAAAAAGAGGCAGCAATGGCCAGACCCTGCACAACTCTGGAGAACAAGTTGAAAATATATGCCTAAGAAGGATGAGAAAATTTGAAGTGGTTTAAGTAAGAGGGTTTGCGTCTCAAAATAAAAATCACTCTGCCTCACGAATTCCTGTGGACTGGGAAGTATCTGTGGGGGCTGGTGCTTCAGTAGACACTGGGAAGAAGTCTGTGGCACTTGTTCAATCAAGAGGAGATGGTAGCTTGGAACAGGGGGTGACAGTGAAGTTGCAGAGAAATGGACAGATTTGAGAGAGATTTGGAAGGTAAAATAGCAAGTGTAAACACCTATTACACATTTAAATATTCCATAAATATTTGTTGAAATAGTTAAATATTTCCAATTAGGATATTGAGTGCTTCCCTGACACTTTCCCCAAATATTTACTGAGTACCAAGTATTAATCAAGCGAATCTGGTCAAGGCACTGACAGAGCTGAAGCCAGTTCTAACGGAACTCATATTCTGGTGGATACACAATAAAAAAAATAGCTGTATGGACAGGATAATTCCACACAGTGCTAGGAAGTGGGGCAGCAGGAATCTACTATAGACCAAGTGGTTAGGAAAGGTATGTCCAAGCAGTAGACAGCTGAGGTCATCCACGTGACAAGAAGTCAGCCATCTGGGAATGGATCAAATACATTCTCATGTTTGCATTTGATTTCCTACCAGTCTCTTTACCACCTTGTTGATTTCTCCCATTTTTTGAGGATTCAAAAAGATTTTTTTTTTTTTGAAAAACTTGTCTATGTTCTCAGGAGTCTATCTACATTTAACTCCTCAGTGTCAGAGTAGTGAAATCACTGGGGATCATAGGAAGTTTTGCTTCCTTCTGCCTCAGGGACAGAAGCGACTCATATTAGCCTTGAAAAATTAAAAAAAAAACACACACACACACAAACTAAACACTATTCTCAGTCCCCACCATACAAATCCTTTTTAAAAGATGTTTGTTTAAACAAACTCTTGTTAAGACTGATTAAAGCTTCGCTATTTTCTTTTTTTTAAAATTCAATTAGCAGCTTAGTATACATTTAAATGCTGATTAACATAATTATTTGAACACCTTAAATTTAGTAATATTAGAGTTGTTATTTTATGGCAATACCAAATGTCTAGAGAAGCCATTCTCCAAAGGGTTATACTTTGTAGGTGATAGATCTGCTAATTTTTAGAAATTTGTTTTGAGTTACTCATCTGACTCTTTTTAGAAATTATTCTAGGTTGAAATCTTGAATATATGTTGCATAGTAGGAATTAACAATGATTGGAATTTTTAAAAATTTGAAATCTGTAAAAGATCTTTACTTGAATCTTTGCATATACCTACATTTATATAGCTATATCTTTACATAGAGATAATATATTTTAATAGAGTAAATACCATATAGTGTCTTAGAATACAATCAAATTGCTTTGGCTACTCCTATTATGGTGCCTGTGATGTTCATTCTAATTTTCCATGTTCTTGTAGAGTAGGAATCTGAAACCTTGAGGGAAAAGAAAACATACAAATGCTATTACAGTACACATTTTTGAGCAGCAGGAAGTCAGTAGTAAGTGTCAGAGATTGATCAGAATTGTGTTCTATATATAAACAATTGCCATCAGGTGTGCCCCAGTACTAGGTCATCCATGCACCCAAGCAGTAATTTGAGCAATTTAGAATTTCAGGCAGCCTAGAGAGGGGATAAATTATTGAAAAGTTTAACTTCAAGTGTAAAATGTATCTTTCTGGCAGATTTCTCAAAGAAACAGTTTCTGTCCTTTCCTATTAAATTAGATTTGTTTATTGAATCAAAATTTTTTAATACTTTACTTAAGAACACATACACACATGTTGATGCACCATTAGTTAAGCAAAATTAGGTGACCCCAAAATGGAGAATAGATGTACAGATATGTTTGTTTTTTTCCACCTAGAACAATCCATAAAGTAAAAAAAAAAAAAAGGAAGGAAGAGCTTTATTACTGAAGAAATGTTGAGTTTTAACCAAACTTTGCTATATTTTTCACATTGTTGAAATCAAATCAAAACCAATAGAGATGTAAGAACTGACTAAAAACATTGTTATGCAGTTTTTATTTCTAGAAACATTCTTCATGTCAGAGAATTCGCCCTATGTCAGAGTTTGTTGGTCCTCTTCATACATATTCTTTTCTTTTTCCTTTAAATTAGAGCTCTGAAGTTTCACATTTCCCTTGAAAATGTGGCCACTGGTTGCGGGTGCTGATATGCCAGTAGAAGCGATGTGGCCACTCCCAGGTCGCACCCTGAAGAGAATGGGTTTGCTCTGCACTGGCTCACGCCCACTGGCTGGGATGCAGATGTCTTGTCTGGAGCTACCACAGCCATGTTGAAGCCAGAGATGAAAGCCTCGTGTTCTTCTCGGTCTCTGGTTGTTATGTGAGAGATCGATAAATTTCTCCTTTGTTTAAATAACTCTATTTGGGGATCCACTTTGTCTATACCCTAACATATACCTCTGTATCATCATCCAACTCTTTCTGAAGTTTCCTGACTTCAAAAATCTCACTCTTTATTTTATAATTTATGAAATTAGCACTTTGATTAGGAATACATTTTGAAGCATTTATATGAATTGTTAAATTTGCTATATTGTTTTAGAGTCCCATATACTTCAAATGCAAATGAATCCTGTTGTAAAACTGACATGCACTCTTGCTAGATAAAGTTTTGGGGAAATATGGAGATGCCAGAAGTACACATTTGGTTTCACTGTGTGACTAAAGTTTAGGTTTTCAATAGGGTGTTTTTGTCATTCAGTCTGCCAGTGTGCCATAAGACAGAGATGAAACCAGGAATCATCTCAAAGGACTCTACAGGAAAGTTGGAACTAATTAGGGAAGGAACAAGATTGAGTAAGAAAAGATGTGATCATGATTCAAAAATAAATATAAACAGTTCACATTTCAAAAATGCTACAGTATAGTTTATGGCTTTTGGAAATCAAATCGTGATCTAAATAACAGAAACTCGCTCCTTTTGCTTTTAAAATTGAAAACTCTATGAGGGCAAGGACCATGTCTATTTCATGGACCTAGGCTTAACTCAAAGCCTAGGTCAAAGGGATTTATCATAGACACATTTGCTGAACGATTGAGTTAACCATGCTTTTTAACGCAATATTTCTCATTGGAATCATCCTGTCTCTCTTTGTTCTGCAGATTGGCATCATAAGAGAATATGAAGGCACAGAGCATTCGCAGAGCATTCTGAGGCTCACAAAGCGATGCCTAAGCTGAACATGAAAGAATGGGTAGGAAAGGAAATGGAAAGAAGATCGTTCTGTAGAGGAAATAGCGCACGAAAAATCACCTGAGCGTGGGATATGGACCAGCAAGTGTGACACCAGTTGATCCAAGGATGATGCAGAACCTGAGTAATTAAGTAAAAAGATAATTGGATGGCCTTGCAATTCCACTCTTAGTTAGGTATATACCCTCCAAAATGGAAGACAGGTACTCAGATTAATACATGTACACGTGTTTTCATACCTGCATCATTCACTATAGCCTCAAGGTGGAAACAACCCAAATATCCATCAGTGGAGTAATGGAAAAACAAAGTATGGTATTTATATGTGGTATGTTCCATACATATACAATGAAATAATATTTAGCCATCAAAAGGAATACAGTGTTGTTATATCTACAACATGAATGAACCTTAAAAACATTATGCTAAGTAAAATAGCCCAACATAAAGGTCACGTGTTGTATGCCTTCATTTAGATGAAAGATCCAGAACAGACGAGCCCATAGGAAAACCATGCAGATTGGTGGTTTCTAGGAGCTAGGGGCAATGGGGAGAGCCTGCTTAAATCATAAAAGGTTTTGCTTCGGAGTAATAGAAATGTTGTTGGGACCAGATAGAAGGTGGTCGTTGCACATTGTATAGCTACTAAATGCCACTCGATTGTTCACCTTAAAGTGGTTACTTTTATTTTATGTAGATTTCATCTTAATAAGTTATTTTTTATAGTCTATGCCTCAGAGTTGCATTAATAGCTTTTGAAGAAAAAATTTTTTTCACCAACATTAGAACAATCCTACCATTATTCCTATACAGTATTATGTTTCCTGAATATATTTATGTCAAAGTAACAATAATCCGTTCATTCCAAAGTGTGGGTCTCAGATTTTCTTAATGTAAACATTAAGTTTCTTAAAGTACCAGATTAGAAAAAAAAAATCATTTCATCAGTCCAGGGTATTATTCATGAGATGTAGCAGAATAAAGCAGAGCTGATAAACACTTCTGGCGGCTCTCCTGGACATCACACTGAGCAGACAACGTGAGCAGCACCCAGAACAGGGCCCCAACAGCGCCCGCTGCAGATTGGGTGCTGCCCCACCTGTGAGCAGAGCACCGAGTCTATCCTGCTAACGCAGGCGACTGTGTCCTCTACCCCCAGACTCCAGGGAAGGCTTCCTCCAACTGTTATTCACGTAACAGAACTGGAAGATCCTGCTCACTTTCAAAGAAAGAGGCAGCTCATGAATTTTCATGGCAGGCACAGATGCAGATGAGGGTCAAGGGGAGTTTCTCTGCGTGTTGGAGGCAGTCTCAACACCTCCTACTCCCTGAGGGGCAAAGTCGGAAAAGGGGGCACTTGTAAGTTATACATTTTCAGTAAAGCTGTCAAAATGAATTAAGCATAGTGGGGAGAGGGAAGCAATGCTTTTGAGTTGAAGCTTAAAAATAAACAACTCTCTATGTCATTAATACAATTAAACAACTGCAAATATTTTTACCCAGTAATAACATGCATGGGAAAGGTAAGTTGGTTACTAAAGAAATTGTCCATACAATTTATCTCTGATCTCCTGACCTGGAGAATGATTTCTGTTGGGGTGCTCTGGTTACCAAAGCTGCTCTGAATACTGATCAAATTATCCAGATAATGGCTTTACGAGAGTGTTGACTATAGAGTCTGCAGTGCAAATATAACAAGAGTGATGCTAGCCACAACAAGAACAATAACAGGTTAGGTTGTTTGAATGTTCACAATGCCTGGTGCTTTCCCTTCTGAATATTTAATTAAATAAGCATCCCTTTCTTGTATAATATAGTACTTAAGTGCATAGATTCTGAAACCAGACAGTTTTCAGATCCCAGCTTCAACCTTACTTAATCTTTATGCCTCAACTTCTTCATCTGTGAAGTGGGAATAACTATTCATACCTCACAGGGCTGTTGTGAGGATTAAATGAGTTAATGTATGTAAAGAATGTAGAATGGTGCTTGGCACACAGTAAGCATTATATAGAGGGGAGCTATTATTACAATTCCTTAAAAGAAGACCTGTCAATGAATTTGCTAAATCTTGCTTGACACAAAATAAGTAAATCAAATTAGGTGTGGGAAGTTGTGAGAAACCAAGAGTTTCTATATCCATCCTTGACACCGTACGGTAGTTGCAGCTCTGAACTCGCTGCTCTGGGGGATATGCCTTGTGTGAGCCAACCCCACTCATGCCTAACTGCTAAACTGCACAGGGCAGCTCACAAGAAGAGTGATAAAGGACTCATTTGTTATTAAAAGGGCATTGACCAAAACAATTTCCAGAAAGGGAGAATCCTCCACGGTTTCTTTGAGCGGTTTTGGGTTTTTTTTCCCCCAATTGCAGATGTCATTTCCACCAATTTTCATCTTGGCATTTGGCACATGCATGTTATTTGAAAGCAATATTGCACATGTGCTGGCTGTTACCCTGACATTCTTTGGGGACTGCTTCACACAAATTAGGTGAGAACTTATCTTTGTAAAAGAATGTCTGTCACTGACAATTATGGTGATGCCCAGCCAATGCCCACAGTGCGAATACACAACGTCAACATGTATTCCTCAAGTTATGTGATTCAAGGAGGAAACATCAGGCTTGAATGGAAAAAAAACAGCTCGATCTTCCAACTGCCACAGTTGTGCCCCATTAGCAATGGTGGAGCCTGCATTCCGTTAGTTAGCATAAGTCACATTCGAATAAAGAGGTGAGTAAGCCACAATCCGCAGCCATAAAATGGGTCACCGCTTTCATGAAAGAGGGCCTTGTTCTTAATTTATTTGGATCCCACATCAAATTATGTAGTATTAGAGACCTTTTTTTTTTGGACTTAGCAGACTTTTCTGTTGCTTTAGAAAGGCTTGCTTTTGTGCTGAGCTGTTCAACTGAACTTCTTTGTTAAGAAGATAACCAGGACGTTTTGGCTCGCACACCGGCTTTCTGCAAACTTTTCTATGGAATATTTTAACATACATAAGCAACCTTGAAATGTGTGCTTAGGGTTTTGAGTTGAAGACAAAAGCCAAAACTCAAAGTGATGTTTAGATTGTTGATATTCACAGTGACAATTTTTATGTGTTTCCTGAAAACTCGGTATGAACTTTGGCCTTTTGAATTTAAGGTTAATATTTTTAAGCCATAGTCCTGGAAGCAAACATCAGACTCCTATCATATTTGACATTCGCCTTACAATTTCTTAGACAATTTTTTAAAGCTATATCGTTAAATACATAATGTACCAAATAAATGTTTATTTATTGTACAGCTAAGATGATGCATGCAAAAATATTTTGAAAGGCATTGTAAAGTTTTAAAATATTAAACTTAACATTTTATTGTTAAAGTCATGCACCTGCAACCCTGTGAAACTCTGGCCAAATCAGTGGGTTGGGAGAGCATTCAGGGTGAACTCATGCTCATTAAGACTTAGATATAATAAAAAATGTAAGTACTGTTCTGCCTTGTTTTCTTTTTCTGGTTCCGGTGAATGTGATAATCACTCTTTTGAGCTAGGAGGAAAAAAAGAGTTCATTCTCTATTTTCGCTACCAGCTCCCTGTTCTGTGCCAGTATAATGATCACACCAGTAGCTTTCTTCATAGCAGGTACAAGATAAAGCAATTTCCTCAGTTACCGTCAAAGGCTGTCCGCAGGGTGTGGGATAACAGCAGAAGCCTCATCCTAGGGTAATTTTGTCAATTCCACTCCCACTCATGCAGTAAAAACTCAGCTAGTAGCAGCTAATAGCAACTAACAGTTATTGAGTACTTACTATATGCTAAGTGCTTTGCTTGTATTATTCCGTCCAACCCTTGCACAATTAGCAATTCCACTCCATTTCCAGGGTGAAATTAGGCTATATTATAGCTATCAGCAGCTGATATTTATTGAGCATTTACTATGTGCTAAGTGCATTATTTGCATTATCTTAGTTAATCTTTACACCAACCCTCTGGTCTTATAATCACGGATGATTTTAGTACACTTGCATTCATTTCTCCACCTCATGGAGACGGCTGCAATGTGAAAGCGAGATGGCTAAGGAGAAGGAGATGAAGAAGAAATAAAAGAAAACAAAAGGGAAGATAGAAGGAAGAAAAACTGAATGATCAACTGCTCACGAGTTAGGAGAACCCAGGCTTCATTTCTCTCAATTCTCACTGTATCGTTTAATGGAGATGTGTTTATTTTTCCCATGTTAAAAATAAGAAAACGGAAGCTTGCCAAGGTTAAATAATTCCATTAAGTCCAGATGACCCACAAGCGAGTCATTGAACAATAGAACCCTGAGTTCAAAACTCCGAGTTTCATTGCCCAACACCCATGAAAACAGGCTGAGCCATGCACCTTCCTTGATGACAAGAAGCACAGCTGGTGTCACAAGACCCTGTGTTGTGGGGGGAGCAACAGGAAGAGGATGGATTTTTAAATGGAGAAACCACTTTAGCCTACTGGGCACGGGACTCCCAGGAGAAGACAGCTGCACACCATATGGCAACTCATTGTGCAAGAACCAGCCCACTGGTTTTGCATAGCCTTGGCACTCAGCTCAGTCACCCAGGCCTCAGAGAGGGTGACGAGTGTGTGGATTCTTATTCGTGACACATGTAGTCTCCTTTTCCTTTGCCTCCGTCTGCTGTGGTTATTCTAATATTGTCGTTGTTGCCCATCTTAGCATCTAGGATGCGTCTATTTTCCTTTAAGGAAAAACTGCTTTGCCCCTGGACTTTGAGCTGCTTGAGAGGAGGAACTAGCTTTGTTTATGAATAAATCCCCAGGACTGTTCCCAGGGCCTGATTGACCCCCTATAAATGTTTGTTGGATTATTTAATTAACACCATTCAGGCTGAACACAAATACTGTATACGAAAAGACAAAGAGAATATAGCCCTTAGACTAAGAGATGAGCTATGCTAGGAAAAAAAAACCAAACTACTGTTTATGCATACATTTCAGTTCACGCCTTGGGTTGAACTTCCCCTTCCCACCTACTTCTATCTCCAGCTCCCTCATGCTGCCTCCTATTCTTCAAACACTGCAAGAGGATGACCTTTAAGTTAGATCTGTCCTTGACGCCTTGGCATTGGGTCTTCTAGGGCCCAGCCTGGCTCACTGCATCCTTTATTACATGATTTCCAAGGCCAAGTTGTTAGTCACTTAAAAGAGAGCATCAATTTTTATTTTACACTCAAGTCATAAAAGATTGCTTAACTTTGAGCAGGCTTGTAGTGCTGTCTACATAATCATCTCAGAAGATTTAAAGCACCATAGGAAGCTGATAAATTGTTTTTAAAGCACAGCATAAGCATGGTCTAATGTAGATTGAATCGATTCAGTTAAAACAACCACCATGAAACACTTAAAAAGGTGATGGCTTTCTGCCCCTAAGTCCTGAGTAGCTGCCCTTAATAGTAAGTTAAAAGTAGAAATTTGTTAAAAGTATGTAGTATGTTTATGAAGTCAAAGGAATATTTGAAAGCCATATTTAAATATTTTTAAAACATGTCAGATGCAGAAGAAAAGATTTTGCTTTCTCTTTAGAGTTACTGAGGCGCAAGATAAGACTAGGAAAGTTCACCCGGCCATGTATATTTTACTGCAAACATGTCATTTTAGACATCTTTCAAAATGTATCTGGAATATGGAAAACAATCCTACTGAGCTATTGTTTGGCATAGCTCATTGACATATTTATGTTTGTAAAATCAATCAGATCAGGGCAACTTTGAGTTTTGGGTTCTTTTTTTCTTGTTTGAGTGAATGGAGACTGGAAAATGTCAGTAAATATAAAAATAAAAGAAATGTGTAATGCATTTTGCCTATTACTTTCTCCTTAAAATTAAAGAAAAAAGAAATAAACAGAAAAGGAGAAATCTGCAGAATAATTCAGGGTGCCATGTTCAAGGTTATTGCAATAAATGGCCAATGTGTGACAATACAAGGAGATTGATGAATATCCCAGAAGCTGGGTTCCAGGGTCAGTTCCCGTACGTACTACATGCTGTGAATTTTCAGAAAGTCAACAGCTATTAGAACCTCATGTGTCTCTTCTAAAACAATGGCAAAAAACACAGTTATCTGCTTTCCAAAGTGGCTATAAGGATCATATAACATACATAACAATATAAAAGCACTGGAAAACAACACCACCACAAGTGTTTCGTAGATGAATGGCATTTAGCAACAATGTAACTATTATAATTATTTAATTAGAATAAGCTGGTGTTTTGGAAATTCAATGTAATATGAACTTGTTTTCTCAATATGTTGTATTCTTATTCTCTGAGGAGAAGAGAAACACTTGCCTGAAATGACATTTTTAGAAAATTGTACTTGAATTAAATGTATCTTAAATTCTCACTCCACTTGGGGCAGAAAGAGGGTGGAGGGGGTGAACAGTAAGCTTAACAAAAGCAGGCTTTCTCTTAAAATTAGAATCTCAAAGGAATAGATTTTCACAATAGTTACAATTCTTAGCCAAGACATAAATCTAATAACACAGGGGACAAAAGAAAGGAAGAATATTGAAATCGTCATGCAGGAGAACAACAGAAGATTTTGTTGTAAAACACAGATAAAATGGATAATTGTCTCCAGGCGGCAAGGAGTCGTATCAAACTATACCTTGAGAAAGTTTCCCAAAGTTCTATTTCTTTACTTTCTTAAACATATTCTGGCATATCAATTCCAGCAATATTTTGGCAGCCTAAAATTACACCATTCTGACCTTGACATTAGTATTCCACAGCACTGATGAAAGAATGACAGCTCCTCCATCCTGGTGGGTGATCTTGCAAGCTTTTACCTTCATGACTATGGAGTTTCTGTCAAATGTGCTTCCAGCTGAATGATCACATTCTTTTGAATTATGAAGTGGCTGCAAACTGTGTTAATTGGGTCCGCACTGATGTCACTGATAAGGATTAAACAGCCTCAATTATCTTGAAGTCACAAATATATGTAATTTGGCTATACATGTATATTCCTCTTAGCATAATCCATAGCTACAGCCATGCAGAATTGTTTTGTTTAATTAGAATGGTCATTAAAGACATTAAGACGAATTAGAGGCAGATCATAAAGAGATGAATGTAATAGCTAAGAGCAACTATAATGAAAGGTTATATATTGTGATTATTTTTTATTATTTATGAAGTGTGAACGGTATGCTTGGGAGTGCAGAAAACATTGAAGAAGGTTCCACCTCTGCCCAGAAGAATTGAGCTATAAATGCAACAGAACAAAGAAGCCGTATCAAGCCACAGAAGCCATGGGAAATAATGCCTTGAACTGATGCAGCTGTTTCCTTTTGTGTATTACAAACAAAGCCTTTTCTACATTTAAAGGCTCTTTAAACAGTAAGCTTCTAAAAGGCAGGGACAGGACTAGAAAAATTTTGTACTCTAGCCAGTATGTCATTTACACCTGGGTGCTTATTAATTAATTACTGTCTGATGTAAATATAACAGCCAATGTGAGATTCTAGAGGACAGTAATGAACTTCCACTGCATAGTTCAGTGCTTTTTAACCACAAAATTATACTGATATTTTAGGTTGGTGAAATTTGAATAGAATAGTTAAAACTAGTAAATTATTAAAGTAAGTTACTAAGCTACTGAAAATCAAAGTTTAATAAATTATCATACTTTATTAAGAAACAATTCGCCTACTCAGCTGCTCCGTGAATTTAGCATAGGTATGTTGAATAGTTGAATTTTACTATGAAATATTTCACACAAACAGAGGTGCAGAAACTACTATTTTAAAAACTCCGGATACACTGCAATATCCAAGTTTTAAAATAATAAAATTTTGACTCATTGGCTTTTTCATTTAAAAAAATACAAATAAGGTTATAGCTGCCATTGTTTTTTCTGATGTCATAAACCCTCTGCTCACCCCAGGGGTAGCTTCTTTCCTGAATTTGTTTGTCCTGTTTTGATACTTATATACTTTTTGTCCTCTCTATAAGCAATATATAGTATCTTATGTGTTGTATAACTGATACAAATGCTTTTATAATTACATATCCTGCAACTTTCCTTTTTGACTCAACGTTAATTTGAGGATTGTCACTATTGTTACATGTAACTTTGGTTCATTCATTTTAGATTCTTACAGTATCCCAATCACTCATCATTCATTTATTCAGTTCATTAAATATTTATTGAGTATCTACTACATTCCAGGCATTGTTCTAGGTGATGAGGACATAGCAGTCAACTAAATAGACAAATGACTGCTAGTGTGAAGCTTACTTCTTAGGGAATAGATTCCAATGGATGTATCCTTTCCTCTGTAGATGCTTTCAAAAGTTTTTATTGCTATAAACAGTGCTACAGTAAACAACCTTAAATGGTTATTACTTGTGTACTTGTTTAAGAGGAGAAATAAAAGAGGTGGAATACAGGTTTTGTAGGTCCGGCATATCTTCAGTTTTACTACATAAATCTAAGTTGTTATATAAAGTGATTGAGCTAAATTTAAACACCCACTGGGGCTATAAATGAGTTCCTATCTATTCCTATTCTCATGACACTGCCCTTGTCAAACTTCTTAACTTTTGCCCTGCATCTTCTTGATTGCCTGTGAGGTTGAGCATTTTATACGTAATCAGGGCCTCTCCTCATTCCTCTCTCATGGATTATCTGTTCATATTTATTGAGTCAGTTGTGTTTTTCTTACTGATTTTAGAAGTGTTTCCGTGCCCTGGAAATTTATTTATCATTGGCCGTGTGGGTTGCTTTGGTCCCAGTTTGAGGCTTACATTCTTTATTTTCCTAAAAATATATTTTTGTCTTGCAAAAGGTATTTTATTTGAATGTAATAATATTTACCAATATTGTCTGTTATGGGTCTGTGTTACTTCTCTCTTTTTAAGGAAAACATCACTTACCCCAATGCCAGAAAGATATTCTGCTCTATTTTCTAAATGTATGAAAATTTGATTCTTCACGTTTCCAATTCATCTAGGACATACTTTTATATTTGAAGGAAGGAGCTAGTTTTATTTTATTTTTCAATATTTGTAACTATGATAGTTACTCTAAGTGTTGACCAGTACTCTAGTTCTCTTCTTCCTGGGCCTGTGGGAGGTGTGTTCTCCCCCAGCCCCATTAGGGCTAGGTGTGTCCATGTGGCTTGTACTGGCCAATGGACTATAAGTACAAGGACGTGCATACACATTTAACATAATGAGACTGGATCCAGAAAATAAGTAGGGAATTGGCCTTCAGCCAAGGTTCCTTCTGAGCAAATTTGTAAAGTGGGTGAAGCTTTTTTGGATGTACCCTCATCTTCCTCCTGTCTCTCTCAGAAATCCATTGCTTCCATGTTTTCAGGTCCTTTCCCAAAGCAGGGTCTTATATAAGGGCTGCCTTATACAGACAAGATTTCACCCTCTGCATTTAGCCTTTCACCCTCCACCCCAAAACAGAGTGAAACAAAACAGACCTAGCCTAAGATCCACTCCCCAAAGAACACTAAAGCTTCCCAGTTGTAACCACTGGGTTGAATATTACTAAGAAATTAACTGGTTGTTTTTTTCTAGCATACAGTATTGATATGGGAATTAAAGCAATATTGTGTGTACTGAATGTTTAGTATGGTGCCTAGAATATAGTAAACGCTCATAAATGAGACTATGTGTATTATTGTTGTCATTGTTGCTCTCATTAATATTTGTAATAGTGACAGTGCTGTGCTTTGAGATTAGTAGATGAGATATTTTAGAACAAGATACTGTCCTGGTATCCCTGATATCACAAAAGGCTCCTGCTTTGCCCATTGAGAAAAATTGCTCATTTGAAAGTTACCTTCTTTTGAGGCTTCAGAGGTAATACAGAGAGTTCAAGAATTATTTATTAAAAGTAATTATAGCAAATTAACTTGAAAAAAGTATATTATTTGTAAAGAAATGTAGAAATCCACAAACAAGTAATATTTTCACCATTTTTTCATCCTCCATCTCCATTGTCAACTAAGTCAAAAATAATCCGCTAGCTTTCTGGAAAATCACCAGCACATTCTACCATGCTAACTTGGAAAAGAAAAGGTTTTCATTCATAGTTCCATTTTATATCTTCCAAAGGAGAAGGTTGAACCCAGTTTGAGTTTTACATGGTGAGAGGCAGGACCTGAAAGTGTTAAAATGTTATAGACTTTGGATTATGATTTTATGCCAACTAAAAGGTATTTTTTAAATCTCTCTCATATATTTTTAGAAATAATTCTGCCCATTTCAAAATAAATTTTCCTTGTGTATGTGATTTCTTGTGGAATGAAAGACACTATATCTAAACCTCTCCCTTTTAATTTCATAGACTCACAGAAGTCAGATTATTTTAAGAGTTTACATTATAAGTTGTTAAATAATAGGCAAGATGTACTTATTAAAAATTGAAATAGGGACAGCTGAAATATAAGTCAATAAAAGATGAAAGAATTTTTGGTGATTAAATTAAAAAACTAAGGGATTAAACTCATCCTTGGAACCATTAATGGTGCTGATTGTGCAGGTCGTATAATTCCATAAATTATTAATTCATTTTCAAATAAGGAACGTGTGAGACTTAATTAATTTTTACAAAATGTTTGATGACATTATTAGAGGAAGTGTGGATCAATATTATTATCACTTTAATTATTCAATGTGATTACAGCTTTCTTTAAACCTACTTAGTTTGGACAGAAGTTTCAAAATAACTTTTAGGTAACTTTTTCTATGTTGGTCTGTGTTGATAAGAAATTAAGCACGAGTCCTGAAAATCATCAATATCTCCATTTGAATGCTAAGCAAAATTAATTTCACAACCAAATATGTCAGCCTGAACTTGATTTGCAAGTATTTTTGTGTTAATACTATTTATAGGAAAATAAAACTTTTTTAGCTGAGTAATATAATAATCTTAGGAATAATATTTTATACTACTATAGTATTTTTACGTTTATAAAGTACCTTCTCAGACATTACAGTATTTAATCTTGGCACAATCTTTTGAGACAAGAAGGAAGGAAGATAGGGTACCCCATTTTATGGATGAGAAAACTGGGAATTGTCCTAAGAACCAGGCTGATGATTGCTGTCAGGGTGAGAACCCATTTTTCTTGACTCTTTGCTCAGTGCTCATGCCACTGCATGTATCTCATGCTTCTTCAAACAGTTTGCTTCGGAGCTCAGATTGCTGTGCATATTACAATAACAACAACACAAGAGTATGGAAATGAGTTCATGTCTATGAGTGTGTATGTATGCATATATATTTCCCTCACTTATAACCAAAACGGAGTAGCATATTAAATATTCACAGCATGCTTTTGCATGTTTTAAGGCATTTTATAATAATTCATTAAGACTTAAATTTGGAGTCATCAACAAACACAAGAAAGTTGATGTTTAGATGAATTGCTAAATTAGAAGAAAGTTGGGGCTAAAAGTTAAATTTTACTTCTGGATCTTACTTGAATATGCTCTTTTATCGGATGCAAATACAGATGGTCGGAGACTAACAAATGAGTCCTTTCATCCTGCAGTCTAAAGTTCACACTGTGGAACAGGCAGACACTATCCTTTATTTTTCAACAGGGCAAGAGTGAGTCCAGGTATCTTTATGTGGAGCCAAAGTCTCATTGAGTTAATAATTATTATTTGTGTTTATACCAGAACAAAATAAAACAAAAAGTTTCTAAATCAGAAAGATCAGAGAAGCTTAATATAGCACCAAATCATCCCTTGCTAAGAAGTTTCAGATGGCAGGGGAGTAGGGGCTGCAGAGAAGCCAGGTAAAGTGTATGGCCCTGAAAGTTACCAGAGTTAATATTAACAGCATGGCAATGATATTATCTTCACTAAAAATGCTAATAATCTCGAACGTTTACACCAGTATACAATGTGGACTTTCTTAAATATAATCTCCACTTATGTTGCAATCATTTTGATCATGATGAGCATTAACTCCACTGTTTCTCATTTTCTTCCATTTATGTTAAAGGATTAGAAATGCAAATTATATTCAGTACCTAAAGGACTATAGTTGCAAAGATAAATTTGTAAGATTCACGTAAATTATGAAAATATCCTTCACATAATACTAGCTTCTTTCTCTAAAAATAATCAGCATTGAGTTTTCCTCCTTGTTATCTCAATGAGTCAACTTGGTAACTGGATAATTTGTTAATGACATAATTGGACCTTGAAAAATTTCCATCATATCTGCAATTGGTAAATGATACTTTCATACATGACTTCAAAAATTGGCCCCTTCGGAGATTGTATCAATGCGGGAAGTGAGCCAGATATACCTATGACTGAGACTATACGGGGATGACTGTATCATTGCACTGATGGGCATAGAAATAGCTTAAGAGCCACACTGGAAATTCCCAATTTAAAAATATGTTTCTTAAAGCTTATTTTTAAACAAAATATTGTAATTTCTCTTTGCATCCCAGTCATCAAAGAATGTCAGTTAAATTTCAAATAACTGAAAGCAAACTAAATGCACTGAACTAAAAGAAGCACAATTGTGATCAGTGTTAAGTAACGATCTTTTCAGTTCCTACCCTGTGAAACTTTAAGGATTTGATGTTTTTAGAATAATCCAAGCTTCTGAGAGGGATATTTATTCCTTCATTTGGACCCATTAAAAGGCTACATACTCTGACAATGCTGACTCCCGTCCACAGCATAGGACACTCGCGTCTGCACAAGATTTGGTGTTGGAGCTACTTCCTGGAGCATTTCAATGACTCATGATGACTCTCCTTAACATGTTTTCCTCCGT
>CAUYRT010090144.1:0-14024 GCA_963574885.1 Lepilemur ruficaudatus | reverse complement strand
CCGGGCATGGTGGCGCATGCCTGTAGTCCCAGCTACTTGGGAGGCTGAGGCAGGAGGATCACTTGAGCCCAGGAGTTTGAGGTTGTTGTGAGCTAGGCTGATGCCACAGCACTCTAGCCTGGGCAACAGAGTGAGACTCTGTCTCAAAAAAAAAAAAAAAAGGAAGGTTGGTTTAAATATATATATATATTTTTTATTTCTTTTCATGTTCTGTGTATTTTTTGCTTTTTATTTTTTCTATTATGTGTTTAAAAAAAGATTTGGACAGGTGCAGTATTTTGTGCCTATAATCCCGGCACATTGGGAGGCCAAGGAGGGAGGATCACTTGAGGCCAGGAGTTAGAAACCAGCCTGGGCAACATAGCAAGACCCGGTCTCTGCAAAAAATTTTAAAAAAACGAAAAACGCTAGGCATGGTAGCTGAAGGAGGAAGATCACTTGAGCCAAGGAGTTTGAGGCTGCAGTGAGCTATGTTTGTGCTGTGGCACCAGATTGGGTGATTGAACAAGACCTTATTTCTAAAAAAATAAAGAACACATAAAAAATAAAAAGATATATTTGAAATAGATTATTATGTTAAACTTCTTTGGTTGCTTTAAGTGCAGTACCCTAGCACTTAAATTAAGGTCATAGTATTTAATTTAACATTAACAAGTAAGGCTGGGCCAGGCGTGGTAGCTCACTCCTACAATCCTAGCACTCTGGGAGGCCGAGGCAGGCGGATTGTTTGAGCTCAGGAGTTCAAGACCAGCCTGAGCAAGAGCGAGACCCCATCTCTACTTAAAATAGAAGAAATTAGCTAGACAACTAAAAATATACAGAAAAAATTAGCTGGGCATTGTGGCGCATGCCTGTAGTCTCAGCTACTTGGGAGGCTGAGGCAGTAGGATAGCTTAAGCTCAGGAGTTTGAGGTTGCTGTGAGCTAGGCTGATGCCACGGCACTCTAGCCCGGGTGACAGAGCGAGACTCTGTCTAAAAAAAAAAAAAAAAAAAAGTAAGGCTGGCACTGTGGCTCATGCCTGTAATCCTAACACTCTGGGAGGCTGAGGCAGGAGGATCCCTTGAGGTCGGAGTTTAAGACCAGCTTGCACAAGAGCGACACCCTGTCTCTAATAAAAATAGAAAAAATTAGCTGGGCATGGTAGTATGTGCCTGTAGTCCCAGCTACTCAGGAGGCTGAGGCAAGAGGATCACTTAAGCCCAGGAGTTTGAGGTTGTAGTGAGCTACGAATAAAGCCATTGCACTCTACCCAGGGTGACAGAGCAAGACTCTGTCTAAAGAAAAAAAAAGGTAAAATTGACTCTCCTATGCTAGCTGGGGAGACACTAAAAATTTTTGTGTCTCTGTAGTTTGAAAAATTATTTGCAAGATGATACAGACTTAAAACAATATATTTTAATAGATGGAAAGTCCCTCCTGGAAAAGGGAGATGGCCCTGCTCAAGAATTGGTGAATTCTCTGCAAGTTTTTGAAACAGCAGCAGCTTCAATGGATTCTGAGCTTCATCCCTTGGTAACTAATCCGTGCAAGTGTAGTGTTTCTTCAAATAAAACAAGTGATCTTAAGGCTTGAAAAGTGCAACTTTGATGTCATGCCTAGTAATTGCATTTTTCTTTTATGGTATAACTAGATTCCTCCTTTACTGACAGTGCAACTCTTGTGGGCTTTGAGGTAAAGCTAGAGTTGGGTGCATGAATGATAGAGAACCCAATCTGGAAGCTTAAAATATGGGGCACTGGAGAAAGGACTCTGATGACACAGAAGTCAGGTATGAGCAGGAAGGAAGTTGCGGCCCTGCTCATCCAGACCACCAGGACAGAAGAGCACACATAATAAAACTGGTGTCCTAGATAAATATAGAGTTAGAAGGAAGTCACTTGCCTAAGATTAAACTGGTCAGTGACATAGCTAGAACACTGGTTTGTGATTTTTTTTACTATTAAAATATTTCTTGGGACTGAAAAATATATAGAAAAACTTAGCTGGGCATGGTGGCGCATGCCTGTAGTCCCAGCTACTTGGGAGGCTAAGGCAGAAGGTTTGCTTGAGCCCAGGAATTTGAGGTTGCTGTGAGCTAGGCTGATGCCACAGCACTCTAGCCCACGCAACAGAGTGAGACTCTGTCTCAAAAAGAAAAAAAAAAAAAAAAAAAGATTTAGGACAGAGGGAGAAGGAAAATAAACTAAAGAATTAATTATCTGGTTTTTCCATAGAAGAGAGTATTACTCTTTCCATGTATCTACATAAGCAAACGCTCTGCAATTTACTGTGTTATAAAGGGTACTAGCTCCAATTCTCTACTATTAATCTGAAAGGCAGAATCTAGGAGGGAGTAGAGAAGAATGTAGTTTTTCTGTGTGTAAAGTATATCCTTTTTCTGGTTTAGAATTCTGATTTAGTAGAGAAAGATAAGAGTCCATCCGTATGCTTTTATCCTCCATGATTAACAACATCCATTCAGCTGAACTGAATGACTTGTTTGTAGAACAGCTATTGGCTCTTAGCAACATTAATTCTAGTATTCCATGCAACATTTAATAATAAAGTGTTATGTAATGCTTTTGTGATCATAACACCTGTGGTAAGCCATGAAGTTAAAGTGGAAAATACCTACCAAAGTAGGATGCTTAGGAAATGATGAGGAGCACTGAATCCAATGAATAAAAATTGTAAGGGCATAGTGGCCCATGCCTGAATCCTAGTACTTTGGGAGGCTGAGAAGGGAGGATTGCTTGAGGCCAACCTGAGCCATGTGTGAGACCCCATCTCTACAAAAAAGAATAGAAAAATTAGCCAGGCGTGGTGGTATGCGCCTGTAGTCTCAGCTGCTCTGGAGGCTGAGGCAGGAGTATTGCTTGAGCCTGGGAGTTTGAGGTCGCAGTAAGCTATGACGATGCCCCTGTACTTTAGTCTGAGTGACAGTGAGATCATGTCCTTCCCCACCCCACCCCCGAAATGTACCTGAACCAGTGCTGCCAAATTTGGAGGAGGCTGGTGATGATTGGTGCCATTTTCTCAGCCTCGGTCAGAGAATCTTGCAAATATCTTTTGATTTGTTTTCTGTTAATTTTAGAAAGAATTCAGTGTTCCTGGTTACCTAAGAGAGGATATAAGCAGGGGAGAAATTCAGCTCGTCTTCTTTTTCCTTTCTTTTTTGAAAGAATTATAATATTAATACCTTAGTTTGGATTTAGATCAGTTTTCTATTGAGAATGTTTTGAAGTATCTATAGAATCACTTCAAATATTGAGAACTTCCCTGAACATGGGCAGTTTTAGTTACATTTTGAACAGTAGATTCTCTAATGAGAATTCTGATTGCTTTTAACTTTTTGTTTTAGTTGGTACAGCATTTGCCTCATCTTTATATGTGCCTGCAGTACCCCAGCACTGCAGTAAGGCACATGGCCGCGCGTTGTATAGGCATCATGAGCAAAATAGCTACCATGGAAACAATGAATATTTTTTTGGAGAAGGTTCTTCCATGGCTGGGAGCAATTGATGACAATGTGAAACAAGAGGGCGCAATTGAAGCACTTGCCTGTATCCTTTTTTATTTTGACAAAATATTAGGAAATTATATTCAGTTTACTTAAGGATGAGTAAAATAAAATTGATTTATCCAATTATGCATATAAATAACCTGACTTGTTGCTAAAGAAAACTTTGTTACATCTTATTTTGGAGTATTTTTATATTTTATTGCAAATACATTACAAATTACTTACATTTTACTATGAAAATTTTCACAAGGAAAATTTGAAGAATTATTACTTTAAGACATCTTTTTAATAGGCAAAATAGTTTTATGTACTTTATGAACTATATATTTACTAACCAATCTGCTTATTTGACTTATAATCAATGTTTTATTAATATTAATCAAGTACTATGTAGGTAGTCCCTGTGTTATAAACATTATGTCTCCAAAGTTTGTTCATTACTTGGGTGGTAAGTGACCAAAATGTATTAGATAATTACAAATATACACAGTCAAGCTCTTTGCTAAGGGTATGGCAGCAACTTGACATTCTTTAACTTGATATAGCTGAAAGGTATTTCTCAAATTGAGAAAGATGATGAAGATCAAATCAATAGAAACTCTGGTTCAAAAATGCTGAAGATTACAGGAGAACTGCACTTACGAGGCCCGCAATATCCAGTTGGTGATTGTCAAGATCCTGGTGGGAAATTTGAAATTTTTGAGTGACACTGAGTTGTGCTCCCTCACTTACAATGTGATTCCTTTTATTTTGACATTTGAATTCTAGAACCTTGTAGGAATTTTTATACCAAAAAAACCCCAAAAATCTTATTAGTAGAGCTTCCTCCTACCTTCCTCTGACAAAAACATAATTTTATATTCTTAATCACTAGAAAGTTACATAATGTTTTCAGAGGAGCAACAAAGTGTGCAAATGCTGTTGTAATTGAATCTTAGGCCTTGAAGATCAGTCTATTCCCTCATAATGATGAATCTTTTTAAAAGTTACAATCTTGGTATATCAATTTGTTTGTGAAAACATCCATCTCATTTTGAAATTTCCTTAATCACTTACTCAGGTGTAATGGAACAACTAGATGTTGGCATTGTTCCGTATATTGTCCTTTTAGTTGTTCCTGTGTTGGGAAGAATGAGTGATCAGACAGACAGTGTAAGATTTATGGCTACGCAGTGTTTTGCAACACTAATTAGACTCATGCCACTTGAGGTAAGTTGAAGGTACTTGGTTTATAGACTTAATGTTTTCTATAACTTTATCCGTAATACTTTTAACCGTTTTTAAGAATACATCAGGTTTTTTTAAAAAAGCATTATTTCAAAAATATTTATAAGCTTTAAGATTTTATACTTTAACAGGTACTTTAAAAAAAAGGGTTTTAATTTAAGTAAAACAAAAATCAGACACTATGGTTCCTGAATGAATGATAATTCACTGATGCTCTTTTAGAAATAAAATTGTTGCTAAGTTTCTTTGGTAGCATCCAGGTAAAGATTCTGGGCTGAAGTTTATATGAAAGATAAATTTTAGAGATGGTAATTAAAACTGTAAAAAGCAAATAAAGTCTGTGTGGGAGTGTGAAGCAGGAAGACTAGAAGGCTCATTTTGGAGCATTTTGGAGTACAGTCATGTGACATAAATGATGTGTGGCCAGTGCAGGAAATAGAAGTGTCTTTAAGGAAGGAAAGAGCTAGGATCCTGCCACTGAGCTGCTTATAATTTGATGGGATTTTTATAATTTAAGAAATAGTAGGTATGCATATCATCCACGTGTATCATGTATAAGTATTTCCTATATATTGCTGAATAGTATTCCATTGTATGGACATACCACATTTTGTTTATCCATTCACCAGTTGATGTATATTTGGATTGTTACCAGTTTAGCTATTATGAAAAATGCTACTATGAACATGCATTTTATAATTCTTTGTGTGGATGTACGTTTGTATTTCTTTTGAGTAAGTACTTAGGAATGAAATTGCTAGGTCATATGGTAAGTTTGTTTAACTTTTTAAGAAACTACCAAACTGTTTCCCAAAATATAACTGTATCATTTTACATTCCTACCAGCAAAGTATGAGTATAAATTGCATAACCTCTTTGAAAAAAAGTTTGACTATGTCTGGTAAAGTTGAAGATACCCATCCTAATAACCTTGCAAATCCATTCTATTTATATACATACCCTAGAGAAACTCAACACATGTAGCAAGACATATTTTCAAGAATATTTATTATAGCATTATTTATAATAGTAGAAAACTGGAAATCATTCAAAAGTTCACAAATAGTAGAGTAGATGTGTAAATTGTTTACTGTTATATTGCAACAAAGACAAACTACAGATATATACAACAATATTAATGAATCATTAACATAGGATTCTATTTTTATGAAGTTCCAAAACAGGCTTGAAACTTGGATACATAGATGATAAAGGTAGAAAGAAAAATTAACATAAAAGTCACCTCTTGGGATTATATCTTGGGAAAAGGATAGGAGGTTATAATTGGGAAGGATCATGTGGGATCTTCTAGGGTGATGGCAGAGCTATTTTTCTTGATCTGGTTATACGGGTGTTTTATAATCTGTTAAACGGTTATTTTTTCTATATTCCTCTGCATGTATATTTTATTTCACATTAAAAAATGTTAAAATAACTACCATCACAACAAAAACAGATAATAGACTACTATATCAAAAGACCTTGGTGTCATTTCCAGGATATTTTCCATTCTCTGCTTCCTAGATCTTATTCAAATTCTTTTTAACTCCTGGGCCTTGCATTACAGTACCTGTAAACTAAATGGGTTGTACTTAGTCCACTTGGCTCTTTTGTAGCTTTGAAATCAATAGCAATAGAAAGCTAGTATGTGTTCCTTAAGCAAAGGAGATGATGAAAGCAGTGTTTTAAGAAAATCAATTTAATAGCTGTTTAAATGTGGGTTGAAATTGCTGCAGAACAGAGCCCAGATCCACTGTGAGGTGATAAAGGGTCTAAACTACAATGCTAGCAATAAGCTTTTGGGTTTTTTGTTGTTGTTGTTGTTCAGGAAGAATTAACAGTACTTAATAACAGATTCACAAAGAGAAGAGATTTTCAACTTTAGATATTGAGAAAAGATTAGTAAGGCTCACATTGATAGTTATGAAAATTATGAGACTATGATACAGATTTTGCTTCTGGCCATGATGGAAAACCAGGGACCAGATGTATCTTCTGACCTTAACTAGAAAACCAGACAAAATGTATCAAACAATGGTTTTCAGACATTGGAAAGTAGTCAACACTGAATAGGGATCCATGAGAGGAGGGAAGCAAATGAAGTGTTTTAGCTTATTGCATGGAGCAAGTTTCTAAGCAATAGTATAGACAAGGGAAACCCCAAGAGAGCCCAGTAGTCTTGCTGTGCTGAATAGTCAGAGTTGGAGGAAGACAGGATGGCTATAATTTGCAAGACAGAGTACCTGAGAGTAGGGAGTTTCCTCAAGTCTTTGGCTGAGTATTCATCTGCATATATGTATGAAAAAACTTTTGAGGCTGGGGAAGGAATCACTGGAAAGGAATAGGTGGAGCAATTTCCAGAGCTCACACAGGGTCAGGAATAGTTTGTACTACCACCAAGCAGAGTAGCGAGACTTTCTACCATATAGAGTATCAGGTATTTTCCTTAGAAGCATATTGCCTCAGTAATGGGGCCAAATTATCCCTTGACAAAAGGCTAGTTTGGACCTACCTTGACAAACTTGAAACCTTAAAAGGATCTAATTAATTTTAGCTAACTTCCCAGAGAAAAAGTCCCAAAATATATAAAGGAATATGTGTTTCTTTAAAAAAAATCCAGTACCCAACAACATAGAACTTATGATGTTTGACATCCACCAAAAAATTCCCGGGCAGGAATATATGTCCAATAACCAGAAGAAAAATCAGTCACTGGAAATAGACCCTGAAATGACCCAGATAATAGAATTAGTAGACAAGGACATTAAAACATACTCCAGATGTTCAAGAAAATAGAGGAAAGCATGAGTGTGATGAGGAGCAAAATGAAGGATATAAGAATGACCCAAGTTGAACTTGTAGAGATGAAAAATACAATTATAAATAAAAATACTGGATTTAATTAATAGCAGGTTAAACACTGTGGAAGAAAATATTAGTGAATTTGAAGACAAAGCAATAGAAACCAGAATGTGATGTAAGTTCATTCCTGTTCCTCTTTATCTTGATGTTCTCCATTTAGTCTTCATAGGAAAACTCATGTACTTTTCTAAAATACCATGTCCTTTTCAAGGAATCAGGGAATATCAACCAGGGATTTTGATATAAGCTCTAATTTCTTGCACTATTAGTAACTCTTGCTGAATTTTATGGGAATCAGCAAGGAAGACACTCAAAAAGGACTTCCTGGTATGAACAGTATTTATGACTCTTGGGTTTAGGGTTTCATTGTTAGGGAATGGACCTAGTTATGTAGCCATATGTCTTGTCATTTCTTAAAAATTGCATGAAGATAAATATATGAAGATTTTGCCTGTAATCCTAGCACTCTAGGAGGCCGAGGTGGGAGGATTGCTTGAGCTCAGGAGTTGGAGACCATCCCGAGCAAGAGCAAGACCCCGTCTCTACTAAAAATAGAAAGAAATTAACCAGACAACTAAAAATCTATATAGAAAAAATTAGCTGGACATGGTGGCACATGCCTGTAGTCCCATCTACTCAGGAGGCTGAGGCGGAAGGATTGCTTGAGCCCAGGAGTTTGAGGTTGCTGTGAGCTGGCTGATGCCATGGCACTCTAGCCTGGGCAACAGAGTAAGACTCTGTCTCAAAAAAAAAAAGAATAAATTGAAGACACCAAAGAGCTTTTGTTTATGATATTTTCTGCTATAGAAATTGAAACTGGAAAATTTTTTTCTTTTTTTTTTTTTGCTTTTGTTTATTTTTTCCTTCATATTTTTTTAATTTTAAAATAAAAAAGATTTGCATAGTTCAGAAGGGGAGAAACTGGAAAATTTTTAAAGAATTCATTTAAGTAAGCCCATTACATGTTATAATTAATTTTTTTAAATAAAATAACTATTTTCTAAAACAGTAAGTCAGTGAGAAGAGTGGCATTGTTTTATATTTTTGCAAATCTCTTAGGTCTGATTTCATGATAGACAGCTGGAGTCTCATTTGCTTGGGCATTTAGTCTGTTGTAATGTGTTGTTTTGGTTGAGGTATATGAAAAAAGTCCAGCCTCACAGAGATTAGGTAGTTAGAAAAGGGAGCAGTATTTTGACAGCCTTCTCAAATAACTGTGGATAGTCTTCTATCTGATAGCATACCAAAACTTGAAAAAAGAGTTTATTAAATGTTACATGCAGTGTAGAATCTAAAATCCTATCAATGAACGTTTCATACTCTCTTTCTCTCTATCATACTCTTAAAACTATTGGTTAGTCTTATAATTTTAAAAGGATCTTTTACCCATGTTTGTATACATGGATCATTTGGAAAATACTGGTTCACTGAGTTACATAAATCTTCCATAGGTTGACACATTTCATTACATAATATTTTTTAAAATGTTTGTTAATATAACCAGCATAAGTTCTTTTAGTTGGGAAGCTGTCAATTTCTCTTAAAAACTTGAATTTTATCACTGGCAACAAGTGATGTCTGTTGTTTTCCTGGAAGTGACAGGTTCATTTTTGAAAAAATTTCAGCCAAATACCAGTCAGAATAACCATGGTTTTCCAGTCCTTTTAAATAAAATGTTATTCCAGAAAAAGTAGCTATGTTAATGTACTTTCTGTCTCCCGGGCAAAATCTGTCTAAAAAGGACAAGTATCATCTGATGTTTCCTAGTTTAGTAATCATAAATCTTTTAAGAATATGATAAATCAGCCAATGAAGAGACATAAAGTTGGATACATCCAGGGTGGATATATGAACACTACCAAGTTTGTCAGGGAAATTTTTGGAGTATTGAAGACTTTAGATTTTTTTTTTAAATGGCCAGTTCAGCTCACATTTTGAACAATCTTGTAAGTGCTTTACCTCAATATATTGTACTTTGACAAACAGCGTAAGTGCTTTATATGTACTTCATATTTGGCCTTACAGAATGTTAAAAAGATGTGCACTCAAGGATTGAGATTTAATAAAATTAATCATTTTTACTGCTTTATCAGGGGCATTCTTAAGTAAAACTGGCTGTTTGAAAAAAAATGCATGGCTGTGAGGAATACAATGGCTACTAGTACATTTTGGTGCCATTTCCTTCTTTCAGGGGCACAAGAAGTCTTCCTCACCATAATTTTTGCACCATTAGTGCAGATGTCACCACAGTGAAAAAAGCAAATAAGGTTTTCCTTTTACTATATATGAAATAATTAAAAAGGTCTTGAGGATCCATAGGGGCCTTGCAGACCACATTTTGAGAACCAATACCTTTCTGTATCAGAACACTAAAATTGACAAGCACTAGTAACAGCATTTAATTTAAAATAAACTATACAAATTTATTTGCCTCTTTATCAAATAATGTATGATGTGGGAAAATTAAGTTGTAGCTCATGGGCTTTAAAATATCTCAAATGTGTTTACTTACTAGTCTAACTGTAGCACTTTCAGTACTTGTCCAGTTCTTTAAACTTGTTTGTCTTCAAGTCTCTGAAAGTATACAATTTTTGAATTTATTTTTTCTGTGTGTTTTTGTTTTGATAAGACTTGAAATTATTTGATACATCTGAGGATGAAAAAATTGCAAGTATTTTTAATACACCTTTAAATCATTTTAGGCAGGCATTCCAGATCCCCCAAATATGTCAGAAGAATTAATCCAATTGAAAGCGAAGGAGCGACACTTTTTGGAGCAATTGTTAGATGGGAAAAAGTTGGAAAATTATAAAATTCCAGTACCAATCAATGCTGAACTCAGAAAATATCAGCAGGTAAGTTTTATACTTAGCTCATAAATATGAATAGTGATTTCTCCTTTCAGATGTACCTTGAAGAATTTTTAAAATTGATTTGGGGCCAGGTGCAGTGGCTCACACCTGTAATTCCAGCACTATGGGAGGCCAAGGCAAGAGGATCTCTTGAGGCCAGGAGTTCGTGACTAGCCTGGGCAACATAGGAGGATCCCAATCTCTACAGAAAATTTTAAAATTAGCCTTGCGGCATGGTGACACATGCCTGTAGTCTCAGCTACTAGGAAGGCTGATGTGAGAGGATTTCATGAGCCCAAGAGTTTGAGACTGCAGTGAGCTATGATTTCATCACTGCACTCTAGCCTGGGCAACAGGGAGACTAGCTCTTAAAAAAAAAAAAAAAAAAGATTTAGTAAAACCTTGTGTTTAGTCTCTTATACCCATTTATTTCTTTTTGCCTATATAAAGATTTTGGTCTGTGCAAACGTTTTTTATAAGAAAAAAATTTTTGTGATCTGTTTATTTGTATAATTTTTCTCTTTCTCCCCAACTTCACAGGATGGTGTAAACTGGTTAGCATTTCTTAATAAGTATAAACTTCATGGAATTCTGTGTGATGACATGGGTTTAGGGAAAACTTTACAGTCCATCTGCATCCTAGCAGGAGATCATTGCCACAGGTAATTTAAAATATTATTTTAAAATAAGGTTTCCAGGTTCTGAGAAATGTAAACAAGCTGTTTAATTTATTGTGTTTTGCTATTACAAAGGGCCCAGGAATATGCAAGATCAAAATTGGCAGAATGTATGCCACTTCCTTCTTTGGTGGTTTGTCCACCTACATTAACAGGTCATTGGGTGGATGAAGTCGGTAAATTTTGCTCCAGAGAATATCTCAATCCATTGCACTATACTGGGCCTCCTACTGAAAGAATAAGGTAAGAACTGTACAACAACAACAAAAATGTTTGATCTTTTGTCTTAAGTTATTTGGAAGAATAAAATTTATTAAAAATGAATTCTAACTAGCTGTTTTGGTTATAAGACCTAGAAACTTATTCAACTTATTTGAGAAAAGTGAGTATATTTTGGGAAGATATAATCAATGAGGTTTATCAAATGTCAGGGACTTTAGCAATTGTACAATCAGTTGGGCTTTCTAAGTGTTGGAGCTGGGGAATTAAGCAGGAACTAAAGCCATTCTGTATGCTCCTTTTGGGAGCCTGTGACTATAGCATCTCCTTGGTGCTTCTGTTGTATTTTCATTCTCTATCCACCTCCCTAAGAAGTTTTTCTTTGAGCCCTCCATGGTGGCACATGGCTGCAGTCCCAGCTACTGAGGAGGCTGAGGCAGGAGGATTGCTTGAGCCCAGGAGTTTCAGTCCAGCCTAGACAACATAGTGAACCCCCTACTTCCTGTCTCTTTAAAAAAAAAGAGCATTTCCCTTTGCTCTGCCCCCTCCTCCTTCCCTCTCCACAAAAGTACTTTTGGTCCACAATGGCTGCTGTAGCTGCCCTGCTGTCATGGCAGCACTAGAGTTCTTTCAGCTCTACCCTCTTCCTGTTAACTAGTATATTTCTTACATTCCTAACTATAGATTTGGAAGAACGGAAGCTCATTGATTTTAGTTTCTTTTTCAAAGATTGGATAGTCATAGGTTACTTCGTAGGTTAGTCCATAGATTTGCTGTACATCTGTATTAATACAGATATAATAATAATAATATTAAATAATGTTATTAAAATTTTTAGTTTTAGTATTAGTACTTACTGGCTAGGCACTATTCTAAGCAGTTTCACATTATTGTAAAATTGTGTATTCTCAGTCACCTTATGAAGTATGAGTATTGTTATTCCAATTTTGAGATAAGCAGTCTAAAGCATGGGGCCTGGGTCGAAGGTTAAGTCGGCAGTTAAGTCGAAGGTTAACCTTCGGTCGAAGGTTAAGTGGGCAGAGTGAGGGTTTGAACACAGGTAGCTCAAAAGCTTGCTCTCTTTTTTTTTTTTTAAGATATGGAGTCTCACTCTGTCACCCAGGCTGGAGTGCAACAACGCAATCATAGCTCACTGCAGCCTTGAATTCCTGGGCTCAGTGATCCTCTTGCCTCAGCCTCTCAAGTAGCTGGGGCTGTAAGCACGCACCACCATGCCCAAATTCCTGGCCTCAAGCAATCCTCATACCTCAGCCTCCTAAGTAGCTGGGATTACAGGTGCAAGCTACCACACCCAGCAAAAGCTTGTACTCTTGGAGCATTTTACCAAATTGCCTCTTAGTTAGAATTCATTCATTTGTAAGTGATAGAAATTCAACACAAGCTAGCTTAAGCAAACAGGAAATTCATTATACACTTGCTTGAGAATTTCAGGCATGGATTCTTGCTTCACACGCATTCACTCTTCCTCCCTATACGTAACTTGTTGTATAGGTCTCTACTGAACTTCATCTACAGTTGGTAAATAAGATGACCATGGGTAGTCCCAGGCCTACATTCTCCTAGCTTGGCAACTGTAGTAAGCAGATCTTCTCTCTCCCATCATAAATATATCAATATGGAAGATAACTGGCTGGCCTCATTTGTATCATGCCCCTAAACCAGCCTCTGTGATCGGGGATAAGATATTGTGAATAGCTTAATCTGGTTCAAATGCTTCATATCTGATGATTATGGGGACATATGATTGATCACCCCACCCCCACACTCCCTACAACATGAAGGGGTAAAGGAATAGTGCTCCCAAGGAAAAGATGTTGGCAAATACAGTTAAAATGTCCACCACATTTTCAGTCTTGTGCTTATCTCTTTTCTGATGAGACTGAGTAAGGCAACATGGCCAAATCATGAGAAGAGTGGCCTTTCAGGTAGGAGGATCATGCATGTAGAGTAAGTAGAAGGGAATGCTGGGCTTAGTAGGTGGATTGAAAGCACCTTATACAATGGTAGCTGTAGTTTCACCTTTAAAATTGTGTTAAAAACTTTTCAGAGTCCTTGTTTCCAATTTTATTTATTTTTAAATGAAGGTTACAGCACCAAGTAAAAAGGCACAATCTGATAGTGGCTTCATATGATGTTGTGAGGAATGACATAGATTTCTTTAGGTAAGAATTAAAATTTTTTTCTTTTAGAAAAACCTAAATTTGAAGTCCCTTAATATCTTCCTACTTTAAAGATTCTTCATATAGTTCTGATATATAGTAAAAGATACTAAAATTTTCTATTTATTCTCCCTTAGAAATATTAAATTTAACTACTGTATTCTTGATGAAGGCCATGTCATCAAAAATGGAAAAACAAAATTGTCAAAAGCAGTAAAACAACTGACTGCTAATTACAGGATTATTCTTTCTGGAACACCAATCCAGGTAATTATTTACTATTCTTTCTTCTTTTTTTTTTTTAAATATTTGCCAGGTAGAAAGTAGGTTTGGCATTTGGCAGTGAATTAGAGTTTTTTTTAGTTTATAGAGATGATAATTTTCTAGTAATCATGTTGCTTGTTTAATGGTTCATTTGATATATAGCAGTGTCTGAACAGACCAGGTTTTTTTTTTTTTTTTTTTTTTTTTAATTAGAAAGATTAACACAAATCTACCCGAGC
>CAUYRT010090142.1:0-40974 GCA_963574885.1 Lepilemur ruficaudatus | reverse complement strand
TTATCTCCCATTTATACATTTTTATATTTTATTTTGTCTAATTTTGCACTTGCTTTTCCAGTATACCTGCCATATTTTTCTTTTTCTTTTCTTTTCTTTTCTTTTCTTTTTTCTTTTCTTTTCTTTTCTTTTCTTTTCTTTTCTTTTTTTTTTTTTTTGAGACAGAGTCTCAATCTGTTGCCCAGGCTAGAGTGCCATGGCATCAGCCTAGCTCCCAGCAACCTCAAACTCCTGGCCTCAAGTGATCCTCCTGCCTCAGCCTCCCAAGTAGCTGGGACTACAGGCATGTGCCACCATGCCCGGCTAATTTTTTCTATATATATTTTTAGTTGGCCAATTAATTTGTTTCTATTTTTAGTAGAGACGAGGTCTTGCTCTTGCTTAGGATGGTTTCGAACTCCTGACCTTGAGTGATCCACCCGCCTCAGCCTCCTAGAGTGCTAGGATTACAGGAGTGAGCCACCACACCTGGCCCCTGCCATATTTTTCAAATTCATTTTTCCTTATCAAGTAGAAGGTCACACATAGAAATTATGCCTAAACTCAGCCCACAAATCACCATCCTTTAATGATAACTGCTCTTTTCTCTAAAATATTAAGTTAATTTTAAGATTGGCATAGTTGGTGAGCACACATACAATAGAGATTTACATAAATAGCCAATATGCCTTTCTTCTTCTGGCATATAAATTTCTTTCCTCAACTCCTCATCAAGTGTAAGGATACCAGTCTTATTAGTATATGGTCTCTGTATATTTCAGTAATCGCATGGAAGAAAATCTTGGTTGGCCCATCAAAAGCCTTTTATTATGAATATATAATAGGTATCCCCTCACCTCTGATTTTGAACATATCTCTTTAGCCTACCAAACAGTGCCTGTTTTTTATGTCTTTGACTGCATTTTAGCATTCTGTTCTGTTATACTAGTTGACATTCTTTTAAATCTTTCAGTAAGAGCCATTTAGAATGTTTTTAATCAGAGTTTAATATTAGCATTCCTAAGCTTTGTTCATCCTTCCTCGCTCCTTTGAAAACATTTCCTGTTTCATTGTGCTTGTCCTTTCACTCATAATTTTGCTCAATTACATTCAACCACATACTTCTTAAAGATACTGTGCCAATGATTGAAAGGAATGCAAAGATAAATCAGACACAAATTTTGTTTTTAAGAACTTATGATCTGGTAACCATTTATGGTACAAATATTAGAGAAAATCACCCATGCATAACTCTAAAACAGTCAGAGGGTGACAAGTACCATAAGCATTTTCAAATCAATGGCTGGGAGGATTGGGCAACCGCTATTGGTTTGTTCAAGCTGTGCTCAAAACATTTGTGGCAGTCATCTCTGAGATTGTCAAACTGAGCTGCTTCCTATCTCAGCTGCTTCCTGCTCATTTCATTTCTTTCTCCCTGCAAAATTATTTGTTTTATCATCCTTTGACTGGGGGACAGATACCTTGAATTAGCCCATGCCACTCATTTCTCCATGCACCATACTCCCGTTCTCTTTGTCCTTATGCACCTCATGATCTTTCGGCTTTAAGTTCTGCACTGTCAACAGCAAATCACTCTCATTCTTTATTCCCAAGGATTATGCTGTTCTTTTCTCTGAAGGTACCAGGAACTTACAGATAAAACTGACTTGATATGCAGAACATCATTCTCTAAACAGGGCAGGTATTGTTATCCTTGTTTAATAGCAAAGATACTTGAGACACAGAGTGTGTGTCACTTCCTCAAGGTTATGTAGTTTCTTAGTGAAACAACTGAGACTCATTGAACCACTAAGAGATATGTTTGCTTTTGTACCATGCATGAAGATTCAAATATTTAACTATAGGGCAGTAGTAGAAAAACTAGAGCTTTGAACATGGAATAAGGATAAAGGGAAGAGGAATACAATTTCCTAAGAGTGTGTTTTACAGCAGGTGTATTTTATAGAGAGAGATTGATAAATAGATCATTTAATTCTAACAGGCATTAATGTCTCCAGTTTTACAAATGAGGAAGATGAAATTTAGACAAACTATGTTCATAGCTAGCATTTATTAAGCAGGCGTTGTAGTAGATATTGTTATCTACATGATTTCATCCAATACTCAACAATAAACTGTGTGAAAAGTATTATTTGTATTTTACAGAGGAGAAATCTGAGGTTCAGAGGATCTGTCAAATTTTCTTGAAGCAAATTCTTCTACTATTACTTTCATAATGTTTGCCCTTTCATTTCATTTTTTTCTGAAATTCTTGTTAGAATATTTTACTTCACACATTTACTCAAATTTTCTGTTATATTTTCTCTTATTTTCTTCACCTATTTAGATCTAAGTCCTGAAAAATTTTCTCAGCTTTATCTTTCAGACTCCTTATTGAACTCTTACATGTCAATCATGTTTTTATTTCCCAAGATCTTATATTGTTTCTGATTGTTTTTTCTTTAATAACACACACTTCTTATTCCATGGCTGTACTATATTCTTGGATCTCTCTATGGATATTAGCTTGAATTTCTGAAGATCTCTCTTGAATTATTTGTTATCTTTGGAGTTAGTGGCCTTATATATTAATTTGGGATTTTCTTTTCCATGATGTTGACTTTCCTCAAATATTCGCATCTTAGTTCTCTTTTGTTATGAATTTTTTTCAGTGATTACTGATTATGTGCCATATATAGAATAAAGACATAGAATAAGTAATAAAGGTAACTGGTATGAGTTTCCTTTTCTAATACATATATAGCTCAATGATCCTATGAGGCCTCGCCATTGAAGGGGATGGATGCCTGGGGGCTCTTTTTATGTGAACAATGTCACTTAATAAACTTACCTTTAGGGAGTGCTGATCTGGAGAAAGCCCTTTGAATGCTAGCACAAGGAGGTTTCCTCTCTGGGGTTCCAATACTCTTACCAGAAGTCCCAGCTTTTCTGAAGCAGATGGTTCAATTTCTGTAGAGAACAGTTGTCCAGTCCTGCCTGAGGGTAAACACAGGGCAGCCAGTTGCTTTGGGTAAAGCGGGTGAGAGAGAGGATAGGGAGATGATCAGAGCAGCTGCTCTGGAAATAGCCCTTCAATGAATCACTCTGCTTTCTGCCCCTTTACTCGTTCCTGATCTCCATATTTACCCAGGAAAACCTAGATCTTCTCAGGGATTCTACTGAAAAGATATGTTCCCACACAGGTGGCAAGACTTACATTTCGTATATTCTGGGCTTCAGATTCCTCCAATTTGTTTTATTCAGCAATTCATTCTCATTCATTTGATTCTTCTAAAGGAAAGTGGCCTATGCCTCTTCTCTTTAATAATGACTCCTACCCTATTTGTCTATTTTTCCTGAATAAATTTCCTTTTGAATTTTTTGCTTCAGTTTTGATGCAGTGTTGGAAAAAAAATGAGGTTAAACCTTGAGCTCATCTTCACCTTTGTTCTGAACTAAAATAAATTTAAAGAGGTAAACCTTAAAAATCAATGAATAATATACATATTTTTGTCTAAATTATTGACGTTTTTATTAAGATTTGAAAAAGAGAGTGAGAGTTGCTATAGTAGAAAACAGTTCAGTTCAGAGCCTTGATTAAATGGCTGTGGCCCAGACAGATGAATCCAAGAATCCCAACTGAGGAAGAGCCGTCAAAAGATGTGCCAAATACAAGCTGAAGTTGTGAGAACATTTTTCTCCCTATCTATGCCTTAAACTACTCAGTCTAAAAATTTTTTTCATTTTGGAAATAAACCAATTGTTGGACACTTTTGTTGCATCTTTACATTTTAATAATTATGAGGACTCTACAGTGTGTAATATCTTTAGGGTCTATTGAATCAACTTGGCAATGTTTAAATAAAGATTGATATGCTTTTTAGTAACATGCTAATACAATGCTCTTCCTCATTCCTACTCTTAAATGCATCAATTTTATGCAAATTCTGAAAGATATGGATTCATTCAGTCTTTTGGCCTTGTGTTGTGAGAATAATATGAGAGTGGATTAAAGCATTCATCATGCAGCACCGTTCTTAAGTTAGATTGTGAAATGCCACATTGAAGGGACAGATTTTAAATGATAATCGAAATGCTTCTTAACATTTATTTGTTGAATATTTTGTTAATAATTTTCATCTATGTAATTTTCTTTCTAGATGGGGTCACCAAGTTGATACCCATGAATAGAACATCCTTAGAATTGTTAAGGTCAAAAGGATCCCTTGAGCAGTTTGATGTTGACAGTTGACTTTGGCATACAGGGTCATGTAGTTCCCCAATAAAGATAAGAAGGTAAGAGTAAGCATATTCTCCTTTTCATAGAGCCATGTTCATAGAAAGCACCCTCCCAAAACTGATAAATGAGTGAAAAATAAATGAATGACTTATCTGTGGAAGAGAAACTGCACTCTCAGTAGGAATGATTAGGAGGAGTCCCCAAATAATTGTTTCTTGGTAGGTTTTCCTGTGTGTTTAAAATTAAAAACAGGAAAATAATCACTAGCTTTTTGGTAGTGAGGGATTTAAATCCCAATCAAATATCATCTTATAATAGTAATATCTCAATTTCATTCACTTTATCAGATTAGAAAATTATTCACCAAACATAGCTAACAAAATATTGATTTCCTATCTTCCTTCCTCAATGTGTTTTATTTTTTATAGTCTCTCAGTTGGAGGCATCACTGCTCACCCAGGAGCCTTTCAAGTTAGAAACCTGGACGTCATCCCTGTCATGTCTAGTTCTTACCTTTCACATGAATCATTCATTGGACCAACAAATATTTATTGAGTATTGCTTGTGTCAGTCTCTGTTCCAGGTGGAGCAGTGATCAAAACAGACAACGTCTCTATTTCTCATGGAGCTAGTGTTCTGGTCAGGGCAGACAGAATAGACAAATAGACATGCCAGATGCTAGGTCGAAAGATGTACTATGAAGAAAAATAAACAGAATACAAAACAGGTTATAGAACTTCTCCATTTTAATTTTTCTACCCCTTGGTTAAGAATTTTTCATTATTTCCCAGACTACAGCGGGAGTCTTCTTCCTTCATTATATCTGCCATCAATGTTTAAAGAATCTATCTAATATGATTGTCAGACCTTTTTGATTTGCTCCTTAAATTCTTCAAAGCTTCTTCTCACCTCAAAGAAAAAAGACTTAGCTCCTTACTATGGCATACCAGCCCTCTATGATCCTGCCGCTGCCTCTATCTGCATCCTATTATAACAGCTTAATCCCCTTCTTTTTCATCATGTGTATAAATTTCAAGCAACTATTAATACTTGCAGCTTCTACTATAAATCATCAGAGATGTTTTGATTCCATGCCTTTGTTCTTGCTGCACAATTATATGAGCTAATATGTTCTAGTGTTTACCATTTACTGCTGTGCCCACTGTTAGGAGGTTACCACTACCTCTTCGCCTGCTTGATGTATCTTATTTTCTTAATTCTTTTCTCTAGGAAGTCTCTTGTGATCTCCCCATTTCACCTTCCCTATTAAATGCAGGTCAATTTTATAAGTTCTCATAGTGCCCAATGCTCATCTTTGCTGCTTCATTTGCCATATTATCTTGTAATAATCTTTTTGTGACTCATTCACTCCACTTGTGAACTGCTTGAAGACAAGAACTATGTTTCCTTTGTTCTGTCTGTTCAGTGCCTAGCACAGTGCTTAGTCCATATTAGGTATGCAAGGCATATGTTTTAAATGAATGAATGAGTCAATAACATTCTAAGGATAGGGATATCATACAAGGGGGTAGACTAAGGAGAAGAAAAACATTTGGGAACCCTGAAAAGTCAGAAATAAAATTACTTAGTACATGCAATAAATACAAGAGAAATAAGAGCGATGGTGCTAAGCCATCAATAGCCCTCATTTTATTGATGAAGAAAAATATATACAAGGAAAGCATTTTACCAACAATGTAATAAATATTGAAGTGATTAGATGAAAGGGAGAATCATTTAAAGAACAGCATTATGTATAAAGCAATTCCTTTAACAAAATGCAAAAGGTATTTATGTGGGAGAGAGCTCCAGACCAGGGTTGAAATAGGTGATGGGAATTGAATCAGGTTTAATGATGACCAGACCACAAGTAGGCTAAGATAGTAGGATTGTTCAGGCAAGAGCAACAACACTAGCCAGAGCTGAAAGGAAGAACAAACAGGAGCAGCAGAAGGGGTAGATTAAATATTGAAACAAAACCCTAACGGGGACTGGCTGCAAATAATCATTTCCATAGTAACATTGTCCTTAGGAACAATCTGCAGGAATGAAGAGAATAACTGATTTTTCTCAAGAGAATCTACTGGGATTATAGACAGCACATTCAAATGACAGAAAAGCTATGTGCACATGTAACATGTGCTGGAGGGATCAGTCCTGATTTTTTTTTAAAAAAATACCTTTATAATAAGAAAATTAATATTTCAGTTTAAACTGAAAGTCTGTCTATTAGGCTTTGGAATTCGGAAGCTAGTTTGGCTAAAATAATTCAGATAAAAATTATGTCTAAGTGTCTAATATTAAAATGTAATTTCATATTCATACAATTATTTTAAATAATTTTAGCTCCTAATGCAGCTCTTGGAATATACCAGTGAAATAGACATGTGTAGCAAAACTGGAAACAACTCAAAGTCCATCAACAGTAGAATGGATAAATAACTATGGTGGGTTGAAAAGTGGAATGCTATACAGCAATGGAAATGATTTACAACATCTTGGAATAATCTGAATGAACCTCAAAACATTTAACTAAGTAACATTTTTAAAGTGATTAAAGAATAAACTCAGATGGGAGGGGCATGCTTGAAATGTATTTGGGGATGGGTATTAGGGGTCTCAATAGGGGGTAGGAAATCCTCTAAAACTGATTTATGTGAATAGCTGTAAAATAACTTGGTAAATTTACTAATAACCATTTAATTTTTCACTTAAAATGGAGTAACTACATGATATGTAAATTACACTTCAATAAAGAAAAAAAGATTTAAAAAAATTCTAGTTATTTAAATATCCAAAACAAGAACACTGTGTAATGTTATTTACAGATTAATAAATAGAAGAAAAGTGTGAAAATATTTTTTTTTAATTAAGCTACTGGTTACCTCTTAGAAAAGGGAGACAGATTTGATAATACAGAGGTCTTTAGGGAATTTAAAGGTCCTGGTTACATCTACCTTAAGTTTGTGGTGGCTAAATGAGTATTTGTATCTTTCTTTAACTATACATTATACACACATACAATATGTGTGTACACAAATCTTATATGAACTCTAATCTTATATGAACTCTATATGTGATAGAGTTCATAATTTCTTTTTTTAATGTAATATCATTTCATCTAAGAAATCATTCTGTGTTAGTTGGGACTTTTATGAATCAAGAGTTTCAGAATGTGTGTTTAATACTCTAGGTCTCTGCTCACATGTGATAGGCTAAGTGAATTGTTAGTAAGCTAAGAACATTATTTCAGTCAGCTGGCAATTGATACCAATCATCGCAGCTGACTTTTCCACCTAGCAATCTGCACCAATTGTTAACATGGGTGTAGTGAGCCAATTGCCTGAGACCAGGTTTTCTTAATTTATATTAAAATTTAGCCTTAAACAGATATATTGTGGAATTAAGAAAATAAAAAGGACAAGCCAAAAATGCCAAAAAGAATTTAGAATATTTTGCAGCCAGAGCTTTCATTTCAAACACAAACCTTTATTCAGAGTGATTGAAAATCAAAAGCCTATTGAGTGCACATCATTTCTGGCAATTGTATAATTCATAAATAGACAAATGGCTTAAGAAACATGGTGGAAAAAAATGTACTCCCAAGGAGGTATCATCTATGCCAAGTTTACTGCTGAGATCATAAACCAGTGACAATAGGGGTTAATAATAGAAATGTTGGTAGTCCTCTACTTATAATAGAAGGAACAGTGCTGCTATAATTACAATTTTCTTTTCCCCCCTGTTATATAGAAATGAATCAATATCCAAGTAGAAAGAGGATAAAAATGTCTTCAATAATTTGCTTTGCTCTTCAAAAGAATTGGCTTCTTAGGTCTTCAAGTCAATTGTATCATTCAAAATTATTACAAGGCTATTTATCAAATAGTGTAAATTAAAATATGTTTTGACCTATTGAAGGCTATTTCATGTGATTTTCAGTACAGACTGAATAATCATGCACAATTTTCTTTTCTTTACCAACTTATTTGAAAAAAGAATCAATATGTTATTTCAGCAGATATTTAGAAGAATCATCTCTTCTTTTGCTTAGTTATGCTGACACCAATACTAACGTATATGGATGCTCCTTGCCTTGGTTTGTTTTTAATTAGATCCAGAGAAACATTTGATTAGTGACTATAGAAATAACTGATCACACGGACTATTATTATTATTCCCAAGAAAGGTATAGCCAATCTGATCAATCAATGGAACAGTATTACAGGATGAGTGAATAAGTAAAAATGGGAACATAATATAATGAAAAAATATATATTTTCCACATGCCCAGGATTTACAATAAATTTGTTTGAGTCATGTAAAAAGTTGGCATGTGGTCTAAGTTAAATCAATAGGAGTCTAAAATTCTCCATGATGCTTTATTTCTTCTTTTATTTTCTTTATTATCTTGAAAATGTGTATTTGCAGGAGAAACCTAGAATGAAAGATTGCTGAATTTTGTACTAAATAAATCTTCTGAGAAATGAGTAATATTTCACAGCCTGCTTTAAATCTGCATAATGATTTTGATTAGATCAAATTTAAAAGCCAAAAGAAAAGTTGAAGAAGGAAGCAAATTCTGAATTTTTGCGTATCTCTCATTTTTCCGTCGATGGGTATTTCATTACAATCTTCAGGTGTAGTCACTTGTTTGGAATATTGTTGATTGATGTTCTGTTATTTCTGTTTTATTCTTCTATCTGATTAACTTTCTCTTTCACTTATTGATCAGTTAGGTTTCTGCCCTGTGATTCTATGGTCACTTTTCTCTAACTTCCTTTAGCTCTCCCTCTAGTTCTACTCAATATAGGACCACAAACTGTGCTCACAGGAGCCCTGGTTCCCTACTTAAGAAATCTGTGATTGTAGGGCAGGACTCAGCCTCCCTGGTACTCATCCCTTCCTTCCTAAGTGCCTCAGATAAGGAAGTGTTTCTGAAACAAATGTGAAAACTCTCAAAAGGCAATGTCATACCTACACGGCTAATAATCCAAGGAGGAAGATAGACTGCTGGGCACCAGGCACTAGTCTAAGCACTTTCTCTGTTTTGACTGCCTTGATTTTTTCACAATTCTAAGAAACAGGTATTATTTCTATTTTTATTTTACAGATGTGGAAACTGAGTCCTCAAGAGGTTAAGTATTTTACCCAAGTTCTTACAGGTTCCAGATCCCACTTAGTAGCCACTATGTGGCCTCTTGATATCCCTGTTCATTAATTTATTAAAACATTCAACAAAACAAATGAAAAATGCCAATGCACTTTTCAAACATCAATACAACTGGCTTTATTTCTTCCTGAACTCCTTGTCCACATTGAATAATGAATAGACAGCTTCTATGTCTTTGTGATCCAACTCATTTTTCAGCTGTAGGTTCCATTTCCCTGCAGATGGCATTCAATTTTACTTCTCTCTCTAAGCAACACATTCCATTTATGGTCTCATGCAAATTTACTATCTTGACAAATTCTTAGGTTTGACTCTGGAAAATATCAACTTTTTGGCATTCTCCTCCACTTAAACTTTTGCAGAATTTCCTTAAACATTTGAAAGAAGTAACGATGCCACCTTCTTTCATGTGTACTTCTCTGATTCCTACCACCAAGCTAAGGGTATGAGTACCTGTTGCTCATTGTTTCCTATATCAAATTCCTGGCCTTTATTGCTTCTTTTTTTGGAATTTCATAATGTTACAGGGGTACAAATGTTTTTGATGGCATATATCAATTTTGTTATGCTTGAGTCGGGGTTATATGTGTGCCCATCACACAGATAGTGTTCATTGTACCTGTTAAGTAGGTTTTCACCCAATGCCTTCTCCACCCTCCCACTGCTTGATTTTTGCTGAGTTTTACTTGCCTCTGTGCACATGTTGCTCATCGGTTAGTTCCAATTTAATAGCAAGTACATGTGGTGTTTGTTTTTCCACTCTTTAGATACCTCACTTAGGATAATGGTCTCCACTTCCATCCAAGCTGTTGCAAAAGTCTTTAATTCATCCTTTTTCGTGGCTGTGTAGTATTCCACAACATACATGTACCACTTTTGGTAATCCACTAATGAATTTATGGGTACTTGGGTTGATTCCACATCTTTGCAATTGTGACTTGTGCTGCAATAAACATTCAAGTGCAGATGTCTTTTGGATAAAATGGCTTCTTTTCCTTTGGGCAAATACCCAGTAGTGGGATTGCTGGATAAAATAGTAGGTCTACTTTCATTTCTTTGAAGAATCTCCATACTGTTTTTCATAGAGGTTGTATTAATTTGCTGTGTCATCAACAGTGTATAAATGTTCCTTTCTCTTTGCATCCATGACAGTAACCATTGTTTTTGGACTTTTTAATAAGACCCATTCTAACAGGGGTAAGGTGATATTTCATTGTGGTTTTAATTTGTATTTCCCTGATAATTAGTGATGTTGAGCATTTTTTCATATATTTATTGGCCATTTATCTTCTTTTGAAAAACTTCTGTTCATGTCTTTTGTTCACTTTTTAATGAGCTTGTTTTTTCCTTGCTGATTTTCTTGAGTTCTTTGTAGATTCTGGTTATTGGTCCTTAATCAGATATATAGATTTTGAATATTTTCTCCCCTTGAGTAGGTTGTCTATTATTTCCTTAGCTGTTGTTGATTATTAGTTGTTGATTATTTCCTTAGCTGTGCAGAAGCTTTTAATTTAATCAAATCCTGTTTATTTATCTTTGTTGTTGATGTGATTGCCATTGGGGTCTTCATAAATTCTTTATCTATGCTGATATTTAAAAGAATTTTTCCAACATTTTCTTCTAGAACTCTTATGGTTTCTTGCCTGACATTTAAGTCTTTTCTCATCTTGAATTAATCTCTGTGAGTGGTGAGAGATATGGATTCTTTCATTCTTCTACATGTGGCTATCCAATTTACCCAGCACCATTTATTGAATAAGTCTTCTTTTCCCCAGTGTATATTGTTGTCTGCTTTGTTGAAGATCAGTTGGCTGTATGTGGGTGGTTTTATATCTTGGTTCTCTGTTCTGTTCCATTGTCTCTATTTTTGTGCCAATATTATGCTGTTTTGGTTACTATAGCCTTGTACTGTAGTGTGAAGTCTGGTAATGTGATGCCTCCAGACTTGTTCTTTCTGCTGAATATTCTTTCTTGAAATCCTAACTATTTATTTCTTTTCCCTTGCTTCCAGAAATAAATCTATGTTGGTTATTTGCAAACTCTTACTCTTTCTACGTATTTAGGTAGAACTTTAGACTACTTTGTTCTTGTACTTAAGGAATTACACCAAGATTCTGATACTATTTATATAACATGCTGATGTGCTTAATGCCCTTAGAATTTATTTGTATGACACTGAGTATTATCATACTCTTTATATTTTAGTGCTCTATAGGCGTGTTTTATATATTCTAAATTTTTATGTATTCCATAGTAACTAGCACAGTGCTATGTGCTATAGAATTTAGATAATAATGACTGAAGAGGCATTATGGATCCTTCCATTCAATCTCTTCATTTTACACAAACAAAAGCTAAAGCATTGATTGTTAATGGGAAATTAGTAGCATTATTTTCCCATTCATATATTTATTAAGTGTTTACATTATTGAAAACCTATAATGATCCAGACAATTTAAGATACTACCTTCAGATTCACAGCCATCAGTGGGGTGGTTATTTATCCCTATTTACAGATGAGAAAACTGAAGCAGAGTTTTATTTGGTGATGAAAGCTGGGATTCAAAGTCATATTTTTACTCAAAATCCTATTTTACTTCATCATAAAGAAAATAATCATCCCTTTCAAACCATTCCATGAAGACCAACCAAAATTTAATCATATAATTAAAAAAAAAGAGATTAGTCTTTTCAGAATATATGAGCATGTATGAATAAATATTACGAAGAATTTGTTCTAAGGCATTGAAAGATGCCTTTTAAAATATGTTCTTTTGCTAACTGGCCTGAGAGAGCATGGCATCTTGGAGAAATGAAAGCATATATTACGAGATAGGTGCTGTGTAGGGCCATTGACAGGAATTTGAGATATGAGGCTGATCAGTTATTGAGACATTAGTTATGAAAGGCTGTGTGTTCCATGTTGAGGAACTCATGTCTTCTCATGAATAATGGGAAGGCTTCAGAGACCAGAGTCACCTGAATACCTTCTCCAGGATAATCCATCATCTCAGAGCCAATTTCACACTCACGTTGCTCTTTCTTGCTGCTTATCAGGTAGGCCGAATTCTCAGGTGGTCCCCAATATTTCCTGCCAGAATCCTTGGGAATGTGAACATAATGAATTGTTTTTCATGTGATTAGTTTATGTTATATGGCACAGATAACATTAAGAAAGAGAGGTTATGTGAATGGACCTAATCTAATTACATGAACCTTATAAAACTAGAGTGTTTTCTCTAGATGGTAGCAGAAGAGGAAGTCAGAGATTCTAACGAGAAAAAAGATTTCATATTCCATTGCTGGCTTGAAGGAATGCAGTTGGCTTCTAGATGCAGCAATGTGTGGCCAATTGCCAACAAAAAAAATTCCCCAGAAACATTAGTCCTACAACAAGGAACTGAATTTGGCCAAAAACTAGTTTGTAAGTAGATTGTTCCAGAGCCTCTAGATGAGAATGCAACCCAGCTGACACTTTCAAGAGAACCAAGTGATGCCTATAGAACTGTCAGCTAATACACAGATGTTATTTTAAGTCATTAGAGTTATGGTCATTTGTCGTGGAGTAGTAGAAAACTAATGCACCAATCTTCCTTTATTTATTTATTTATTTTTGAGACAGTGTCTCACTCTGTTGCCCTGAGTAAAATGCCATGGTGTCAGCCTAGCTCAAAGCAACCTCACACTTCTGGGCTCAAGCATTCTCCTGCGTCAGCCTCCTGAGTAGTGGGACTACAGGTACGTGCCATGATGCCCAGCTAATTTTTCTATTTTTAGTAGACATGGGGTCTTGCTCTTGCTCAGGCTGGTCTTGAACACCTGACCTCAAGCGATCCTCCCACCTCGGCCTCCCAAAGTGTTAGGATTATAGGTGTGAGCCACTGCTCCCAGCCCAATCTTCCTTAACTCATTGGCAGCTTCCATTTCATCTGTAATAAGAGCAGGCTTTGAAAACTTCCATTAATTTTGAATCATGTTTTTTTTTCTTTCTTATTTTAAAAGAACAAACTATCTGAGTGCTATAAAACAAAGTCATAAAGATTGGACATGCAGCTGCATTATGATTTTCATGGACTATATGTACTTTTACCTTCATGGATCTCTTCCTTCATTCCTCAATTTCCTATGGCCACTGTAAAAAATCACCACAGACTTGGTGGCTTAAAGCGATAGTAATTTGTTCTTTCATAGTCTTAGAGTCCAGAAGTCCAAAATCAGTTTCATTAGGAAGAAATTAGGATCAATTGTTCTAAGGGCTATGCACCCTCTGGAGGCTCTAGGGGAAGCCCTTCCTTGCCTCTTTCAGTTTCTGAAGCTGCCAGTGTTCTTTGGCTTGTAGCCAAATCACTTCCATTGCTCCCTCTGTCTTCACATTGAGACACTCCTCTGTAAGTCTAATCTCTTCTGCCTCTCACTTATAAGTACATCCATGATGATATTTAGAGCCCAGTCAGATAATCCAAGATAATTTCCTCATGTGAAGATCCGAACTTAATCATATCAGCAAATTTACCATTATAAGGTAACATTTGAAGATTCTAGGGATGAGGTCCTGATATCTTTGAGGACACCGTTCAGAAACTACATTCCATAAAACAATATTAAAAATTATACTTCATTTAAAGATACATGTTTAGTAGTTTGTTTTAGATCATTTTCACCATCTTTACTACTAATTATTCTGCTCTAACATTCAACTTATATACAGCTATCTAACTGGACTGGGATAGATCTCTAACAATGGGGTCACTTAAATATTTTATTTTATAAATTAAATTTCACAAATAATAAGCAGCTGGTTTTAGAATAATTTCTTATCTCCTCTTAGGCTGTATGAAATGCAACTGGGAGAAAATATTTGGGAACATAGAAACTACAGATTAAATTAGGGATAAATGCTGCAGACATCAGTAGTTTATTGATTGTTTAGTCCAAACACATTCAAAATGAAAACTCAAAGAATACTCTCCACCTGAAACAATTAAATTAGATTCTACTAGCAAATAATGGGTTTTCTAAATGATTTCTACTTTGCATCTCAGAAGGAAAGGATAAAGGAGGGGCTGAGAAGACAGTGGTTCAAAGTTATGGACATGACACAAGTTCAGAAATTGGAGCAAATTTATCAAGGTCTGTAAGAATATTAAAGAAGTAATCAGTCATATTTAGTGATGCTTCCAATGAGAAATGACATCCTAAGGCATATGTAATTTCAGAACTTGAAACTTTTCCTTCTTTAAAGGGGATGATATATATGAATTTTTTTGATGATATATATGTTCATAACATTTTAAGATTCCTAAATCAATCTTCACAAATTTGTATAGGAGAGAAACCAGAATAATCATTACTTAAATAATCTTAAGGAAGTAAAATTTGAAATTTTTATAAGTATATATTAAACTTTTAATTCTAATTTTAATATAATAACATCTGACTTTATGGCTGTGGAGAAACATTTTTTAAAGGGGATAAAATGTATATCTCACACTGTTGAAAATAGACCCATATTTGAAAGAGCAAGATCTTACTTGGTCCAGGAAATTTATATGGAACAAAATATTTGAAAACTTTAGCCACTCAAGAGGTTGACTTGCTCATCTTAATTTAATTACCAATCAATAAGGACCCTTGATTTTTTTAAAATTGTACTTCATTGGTTTAAATACAAATACAATAGTTATAATAAAGTATCTTATTCAACTTAAAATTTTCATTTCTTTGCATGGTTTTAAAAGAAATGAAGTCATTTTTATGGGCCTTTAAAAGTATTATGGGCCTTACAGAATGTATCTTCTGTACCTTAATGAAGAAATCAGTCCTGACCCCCTTCTCAGTCAATGAGAAGAATGTCAAGATCACATTGTAGGAAATGCGTGTGAGATACGAGATATTAACATGGCTACCTTTGCAAAGTGTTATCTTCCACAGATGCTGAGTGTGCAAAACCTCTGGTAGCTGCCAGAGTGACCTTCAATGAGCTGACTTCGCATTGCAGCAAATCCAGTGTGGGTAGGTACACCACAATCTCATAAGTCACTTTACACAGAAAGCATCGCTGGAGCCATAAAATTGTGTTCCCCCTCACTTTAGAAACTAGTGGGACTAATGAGATCACTCTAATCTACTGAAGGGATCACTTAAGCTACAAGCTGCCTAAGCCAGACTCTCTTGCCTCTACTGCTCTGTGGACACTCTAATCACACATAGGCCCCCAGACTCCCTTGTTCTGCACACCTGAAGACACCTGAGTGAATAATGTGAGAAGTAACTGTCCTGTACTATAAACCCAAAGATTCTGTTATTAATCCAGAAAGAGTTGCTATACCAATACCACTCCCAGACTCCTAGACCGCAGCAAGAGGATGTGCCATCCTACTGAGCCCCTCAGGCCACAGGATATAAGGAGGAGGGGAAGTGAAGGATTATGGCCTCTGCCCTGAGAAACTAGAAAAGGATGCTGCTTGGTTAATGTCACATACCCCAAATCACCCCAAATAAGTGTCCAACCAGACACGGATCATTGTGCCCCGTCCCTTGCCTCCTTATCTTTCTACCTTAACTGAAATTTGTCTTTACCCTGCAGGCACCACTGTCCCTACTATTCTTTTAAATAAAGACTGTTGTTTTATTTTGTTTTGTTTTCTCATTCCACATGTAGGGTGGGGCCCCAAAATTGGTGTAAATGTTCTTTCTGCTTTTCATGACTCCCAGGCCATTTCTACCATTACTATTTCTGCTTGGGTACTTGAGACCTGTGTTTATACCACTTCCCTACTATCATCTTCCTCATAGCACATTATCCATCAACTATTTTGTCTCTCACCTCACTGTCTTCAACTACTTCAGAAATCCTGCCATGATTCTTGGTGACTTGAAACCCCACAGAGATAAATTAACCAACAATTGAGAGTCCCAGTTTCTTGGCCTCAACATCTCTATTCATCTTTTGCTTCATTCAGTCTAAGCAATTAATTCCTGTATTTATACCCTGCACTTAGTCACAAACAGATGCTTAAATCCTGAAACGTGTATTTCAAACATTCAATTCTTAGGCCTTTTGCTCAAGCGTCCTCACCACTTTAATTTTTCTACCTCTTGAAGTCTTCGATGCTTTCTCACCACTTTCTCATTATAATCCACCCCTCTAACTTCATGCTCACCCTTTGCCGGGCTATAGTCTAAGAGCCATCATTTCAAAACGACCTTGCACGTTTTCTCTACTTCCTGGATTTGTCTCCCATGATTGTGCTTGTCTAGCAAAAACTCAATTATGAAAAATACCTACCATCAGCCTTCTTTCTCTGTGCCTTCATGGGAACAGCTGAATATTGCTAGAGAAAATCAGCCCACTGAGCTGGCTGATTTAACTTTAAAATTCAAAGATCAAATCCACACTCAATAATACCCAGATATCTTCTATTTCTATAGGAGGCATACTTTTCCTGCTTCTAAAAAGTTAGTATATGCTCCCCTCTCCTCAAACACTCCTCATCTCTATGCCACTATTTTTATTATCTGGTGTCCTCATTTCATATTTTATTGAGAAAATAGAAGTTATTTGATAGGAAATACTTTACATTTTCTCTGCCAATTCTAAAATTCCGCCTATACTGAAATCCATCTTCTTTTTTTCCCCTAGTTCAATTAAGGACAAACCACCTTCACCTGGCATCAAATGTAAATTTCTACACTCCTCCTCTGGATTTCATCCCCTCTCCTCAAACTTCTTATGGCTCTTGCTCCTTTAGTTATCTCCTCTCTCCCTTTCTACTATATCATTCCCATCAGCATATAAACATATCCAGAATCTCCCATCATAAATAAAAATGCATCCATTTTCCTCACTTACAATCTCATTTCTCTGTGTTCCTTCAAAGTTAAACTTTTAAAAGAGTTGTATATATTAACTATTTTTGTGTCTTCACTTCCCATACCTCAACCCATGACAGAGTGATTTTCATTCCTTCATGCCACTGAAACTGCCCTTATCAAAATCACAATGATGTCCAACAATCTATTTCCAAAGGCCACTGAGTTTTATTACTTAAGCTTTCAGCAACCTTCACACGTCAACCACTCCCTCCTTCTTGAAATATTGTCTTCTTTTAACATTCACAAAAATGCTCCCCTGGTTTTCCTCAACTCAATAGCTGCTCTTTTTCTTCTTCTTTGGCTTCTTCTTTTTTAAATTTTTGTTTCTAAATGTTTGAATTCCTTAGTGCTCATTACTGAGTTCTTCTATTATTTTTCTATACCTTTACCTTGGAGATGTTGCTTATTTTCATGAATTTAAATGTATCATCATGCTAATGATGCCCATAACTTATTAATTTATCCCTGGCCCAGATTTCTCCTGTAAGGAAGACTCTAATAAAGAAAATTAATTCAATTTTGGTTCCAGTAGATGGGTCAAGAAGAAATTTAAGATCACATGAGGACTTATAGTGCCCCAATAGTTTGTCCATTTATGATAAAAGTAGGACTAGCTCTGTTCTATAGAACTGTCTTATTGGACTAGATTTTAAGCTCAGTCTAACACCTCCTAGTTCTGTGACCTTGAACAAGCTATTTAACCTCAAGAAACCTTAATATATGCATTTATAAAATGAATTTATCATTACCAAATTATTATGCACATTGGAATAATTAAATAAAATATGAATTTGCTTAGTAAAATATCTGATATATTCCAGGTTCTCAAAAATACTAATTTTTTTTACTTTGAGATACAATTTTTTCACATGTTTCTGAATTATGATTGTTTCTTACATTTCATAGCATCTTGCAAAACGTATAAACCATGTAGGGATAACGATGAAGTTGTGTGAAAATCTTCTGTTGACACCTTCTGATAAGATTAAGTATCTTGGGAGTGGGGGATGGGCAACTGTCACCCTCACCTTCTCCTAAAAAAAAAAAAAAAGAAGGTTAAGTATCAAAGGGTCTTAGATTTGATAAACCAAAGATATCAGAATATACTAATTATTTAAATCACTACACCCTTCAACCCTCTCTAGTCACGTTATAAGCCTTCAGAAAGCACAAAATCTAAGATATTTTCAAATGAAGATAGACTAATGGCCAACAAACACATGAAAAATGCCCACAGTCTCTAAGCATCAAGGAAATGAAAATCAAAACCACAATGAGCTGTCATCTATCTCCAGTGAGAATGGTTCTTATCAAAAAGTCCCAAAACAACAGATATTGGTGAAGATGCAGAGACAAAGGAACACTCATACACTGCTGGTGGGACTGAAAACTAGTACAACCTCTATGGAAAGTAGTAGTATGGAGCTAGCACAAAGAACTAAAAGTAGACCTACTATTTGATCCAGCAATCCCACTACTACTCAAAGGAAAAAAAGATAAAAAAGACACTTGCACTTGATTGTTCAAAGTAGCACAATTTATAATCACAAAGATACAGAAACAACCCAAGTGTCCATCAATACATGAGTGGATTAATAAAACGTGATATATGTATACCATGGAGCACTACTACACAGCCATAAAAAAAAAATGGTGCTCTAGTATCTTTTGTAACAACCTGAATGGAACTGGAGACCGTCCTTCTAAGTGAAGTATCACAAGAATGGAAAGACAAACACCATGTGTACTCAATATTAAATTGAAACTAATCAACCAATACTTATGTGCACATATGGAAATAAAACTCAAAGGAAATCAAGTAGGTAGGAGGGGAGAGGAGGGGATGGGTAAATTTATATTTAACGGGTACAATGCACACTAATTGGGTGAAGGGCACACTTATAACTTTGACTCAAACTGTACAAAAGCAAATTATGTAACCAAAATGTGTGTATCACTGTAATATACTGAAATAAAAAAATTATTGTTGATGAAATAAATGAACTTTTTTATGGACAGCAAGTACATAATGGTGTAGCCCAAACTATGGAATAATGAGAAAATATAACATAAACCAAGATGTCATGGCAATACTTAGGAGACAATGAGTTGGCATTGAAATTCATAAAGAACAGGGTATGAAAGTAAGACAGGAAAATAAACTATAGGTGAATTACATGATTAATTTTGGAGAGATGGGAATGAGTATGATGTGTTGGAAAATGTAAAACAACAGATGAACTAGCTCCTCCAGAGTTTCATGAGAGAAAATTGCATAACTAGTATTGAGATTGATTAACAAAATCATTATATTCCAAGTTGAGTTTATAATTGAGGCAAAAAAGAAGAAAGAACAGTGTCTCAGTAGCTGTAGTTACTGTAGGATTCACAAGGATTCATTCTTGAATTAGAATGATAGCTTAGGAAATGATAAATCAGTTGAGTCTTACAGAGACTAAGGAGTAGGATTTAGGAAGATCTGATGACTCTGAAGGGCAAAGAAAGGCTATAATCAAATCTGGCTCTAGATCCTGAGCCTAGAGGACTGGGAATTTGGAGGCTAACTAAAGCCATTGTTTTAGTATTAGCAGTATTAGGTCATTAAATATGAGTTTCTGAGCCTTTTTTTGAACAATATTAGTTTCAGCATTAAACAAACGAAATGAAAATGAAGACCATTTTGAAATTCAAAGCAAAATCCTCAAAACAGAGCAGACATTTATGGCAGAGTCCCTAAGAGTGGCGCAAAGCAAGGCTACAGTGTACTTGAGAGACAGGGATGGATGTTTAGGACAAATGTGGCTGGCAGCAGCAGTCTCCACAGTTCGGCTCATTGGCTGAAGCTTCATCAATAACAGTGATGATGCAATCACATTGGTAAGTTTGAGGTGAGTCACCCCCTAGCATATTCCATTTATAAATAAAAATATAGAGATATGATTTTGTGCTCAGAGAAAAGATTTATTATATTCAAGAAAGCTTTCCACTAATATGGAAGGTGTGGGGGAGGGAGGGCTAAAATAAAAGAGGAGGTAAAAGATTGAAAATGAGTTTTATACCATCAAATCAGCTAATTGTCACTGGAAGAAACATTAATTTAAATTTAAATATTGACTAAAATTACATTTAATTGACCATTCAGTCATGTATTTGATCGCTAAAGTCCAAAACAAATTTTTGGCAATCTATGTCTAAGGGAAAGACATGAGTAATGTATCTGTCATCATTTCTTTGGTGTTTGTTTAGTCACATTCATAAAAGGGCAAAAAATGTCTCTATTTACTTAGAAACTTTTTTTCAAAGTCATTTTTCCATAAAAATATCTTTATATTAGAAGATAACTAAAATTGAAAAAGACACATTAAGTATATCATAATTTTAGAAAATATTATTTATCTTTCTCTTACTTCCTAAAAAATGGATTCTGCTATACAAAAAAGAACAGAAACCCGAGAAAAACTTTATTTATAACTACCTGTAGCAAGGAGTGATATATTGCCTTATTTTCAGTAATAGATTTAATCTTCTCTTTTCCCAGATTAAAATTAATCTTTTTCATTTTTATGACCCTGCCCATCATTGATCTTAAAGTATGCAGCATTAGTAAAAGTTTTTATTTTTTATATTTGAAATGATATCATCAATTCCATGGTACAATATTATTTATTAAAGGGTGTAGTTTTCATAAGTGTGGGTACTACCGTTTGGTAACATTAATTTTGAAGCCATAAATTTTATCTGCTCTGAAGAAGATTTTTAAAATAGAATAGCCATTGCTAATGATTTGTACTGTATTGTGATGTGGTGATTAATAAATTAATGTGGCAAATCCACAAACTCAAAATCTAAAAATATAATTTTAGAGTAAATTATGTATCAAACTTTCTTTTCATTCAGAAATATGTCTAGAAAAGAAGTGTGGTATAGAGGAAAGAAGAATGAATTTCACCTCTTTATCAGACTTCACCTCTTACCAACAGGTAGGCACATTTTCAGTGTAATAGGAGATAAACCTGTAAACCAAACTGCCAACCTCCTAATGTAAAAATAGAGCCAAAGTTGTGCCATCTGCAGAGAACGAGCATCCATTCTGATGTTGGAGCACACACCACAATCCACACTATAATTTCCAGCCATGATAGTGAATTTGGAATCAGAACAAAGAAATGGGGTCATCTCAATGTCTATTTTTATAAAATCATGGTGATCTGGTATCCTTATCTTCTTTACTCTGGGAATTTTACTATTTAAATGAATCATGCTGATTGTCTAAGAGCTGAGCTCACTTTTTGCTGGTATTATATGTGCTCTCCACAATTGCATATTTGAATTATTTCTCCTTTGAATTTGCAAGCATTACTTTGCCTGCATCATTTCTTCATGGCATAATACAATTTCCAGGATTAGAAATTATTTTATATTTACTGTATTCTATAGATAATGCTTGTTGATGTCATTCGGGAGAACATTTCCACGTTATGTTCAAATCACAAAGTAGCGTGCTATAGCTCATCCCTTCTGATGTGTTAATGCAAATGTAGAACAGATATTGTGGAGTGAATAATGACTAAAGTGTAAGCTGAGTAATGAGGCAATAAGAGGACATCCAGCCATTTAAAATTATTGTTAATTTCCAGATATGTTGCAATCACCCCCTTAAATTCTTTCTGAAAAGAAAACTAAAAGCCTTACATTCCAGAGTGATAAACTGTAAATGTAACATCAGAGCCACTGTGTATAATCTCTAAGATTTTTAATAACAGAAAAAAGAAATAGGTGTCCAAAGATGAAAAAATTGGCATATTTTAAAAATTACACAAGAGATCATAGAACTGTAAATATAGCAATAATGCTAATGTTAATACATTTATTCACAATCTTTTATGAAATTAATTAAACATCCAGTTTATCTCTTTCTCCCATTTTTGTCATTGCCTTTCCCCTGACAGCACCTTCATTACGGATTCCTGCTTCCCAAAACCCCTTGGTTATACCACCTCATGGCCCCTTTTCTTAGTCTTGTTCTTCTTGGGGTTTTATCTTCTCCCAAGGATGAGTCTTTCACTCCTGTAATGGGGTTGTCGTCTCTTACCATAATGAATTCAAGCTGAGAGGTTGGTACCCTGAATCAAAATGCAAGGTTAAAGTTTAGGTGACAGGTGAGGCTAATTATATAGAACTATAATATAGCAACTATGAAGGTTATAATTGAAGCAATGAGTCATAGCCATTTCCTCATATAAAAAATAAACAGGGATGAGCCTACAAATAAGAACTGGGGTTTGGGCAATATCTACATTTGTGGGTAGATCTAGAATTTCTCTGAAAATATCCTGAAGGAACTTCTGCTAAGAAAAGAAAAAAATGAGCTAAGTTCATATTGTGGCTAAGAAAAAAAATGTTTTAGTAGAGTTTATTCCAGTAGCTCAACAAATGTTGGGTAAAATACTCAACCACAGTGGTAGTCAAAGAAATACAAATAAAATCATATATTATAACGACTTACATATTAAGCTAGAATTTTTTAAATGAGACTTTACAATGTTGATATGAAGGTAAAGAAATCTGTTGGAAAGCATTATTAGGGACTATATTTTAAAAAACAGATTGTTAATATCAGTGAAGAGTTTGATTCAATCTAAAGAATCACTCAACTTTTTAAAAAAAATTAGTTATTAATAAAGTTATTTATAGCCACATTACTTAAAATAGTCCCAGTCTGCAAACAATGTAAAATTACAACAATAGGTAACAATAAAATTATGGCACTATAATGGCATATAATACAAAACTATGCTTAAAATAATAATACAAATTATTTAAATACAATTCTTGATTGCTACAGCAAATCACACAAGCACGAAGACTAGAAACAGTATACACATGTCTCCAACCTCCCTGGGTCCTCCGTGCTGCCTGACAATACTTCCATGTCCTGTTATCTCTCTTTCCTATTATTCTCAGCAATTATTTAGAAAGTTCTTAAATCTCCTCAGAACTGTGACCCTACAACCTCCCAGATCCATCTCAGAGAATTTGTTTGCCTTCTATTTCACAAAGCAAATGGAAGCTGTCAGATTTCTTCAACTTCTTTTCATAAAACCTTCACAATTTTTCAGCAGCTGTACGGGGTTCTTTCCCGCATTTCTCTAATTTAATACAGAAAAGGAGCATTTAGTTTTAGCCTAAAGCAAATCCTTCTCCTGCACTCAGAATCCCACTGCCTTCTTTCTCTTTAACATCCTCATTTCCCGTTTTCTCTCCATTCCTACACTCTCTTCTCTAATCATCTAGTTCCATCAGTTTTTAAATGGTCTATCTCTCCAACAAAAACAAACACTCAAAATTTTTCTTTTTTGTAATAATTTTGAAAGAATTTTCCTTTCCTTCAACTCCCAATCCACTGTAATCTGGCATCCAGTCCTTACCTTACATTATTATCTCAGCAGCATTTATAGAGCTGTCATTTCCTTCTTGAGTTACTCCCTCTCTTAGTTTCTGAGACATTGCTCAATGCTGCCTCCCCTCCTCTCTTTCTGACCATCCCGGGCATCAGCTCTATTGGCTCCTCCTCTGCTGACTGGCTCATAACACTGGTTTTTTTCCACGGCTCCATCCTGGGCCACCTTCATGTTTTATTTGGTGCACTCTTCCCAGGTGATCTCTTCTACCGCCATAGCATCAAGGAGAATTTATAAGAGGATGAGGCATAGATGTTTACCTCCAGCCCTGGCCACTGTCTTAAATTTTAGAGCTGTGTATCCAACTCACCTGTGTACACTTCCAAGTGGCTATCCCACAGGATCTTTAGGTTTAATATGTCAATACTTCTGTTTCTACTCCTTTTAATCCCACCCAAAAGGACTTCTCTCATGTATTTGGTGTCTTAGTGATGGATAAACCTAGTAATCCAAGTCAGAAATTTAGAAGTAATTTTTACCTCTTTCTACTTTCTTAACTCAATATCCAATTGATCACCAAATTTTGTGTTCCTTCAACCTAAATATTTCATAAGTCTCTCCATCTCTTTTCTGGATTTATTCTCTCAGATCCAACCAGTTTCTTTACATCAGTCTTGCCTCTATTTTCTATTAGTGCTGTGCTGGTAAATGTTTAACAATTAATTCTCTGAAAAAAAAAGAAAGCCCCAACTTGTAGTATGTGCCAGTTCCCATGTGGTAAATACTCACAGCATGACCAGTTTCAAGCTATCCAACATGATGTCACTCACGGGCATGGAGTTGAGAAGTGAAGCTAAAATTTGACCTTTTTGAACTTATGAGCTATTTGGGGTTTTTTTTGTTTGTTTTTTTATTTTGTTTTGTTTTTGAGACAGAGTCTCACTCTGTAGCCCGGGTTAGAGTGCCATGGCGTCAGCCTAGCTCACAGCAACCTCAAACTCCTGGACTCAAGCCATCCTTCTGCCTCAGCCTCCTAAGTAGCTGGGACTACAGGCCTGCGCCACCACGCCTGGCTAATTTTTTCTATTTTTTAGTAGAGACGGGGTCTTGCTGTAGCTCAGGCTGGTCTCGAACTCCTGAGCTCAAACCATCCACCTGCCTCGGCCTCCCAGAGTGCTAGGATTACAGGTATGAGCTATTTCTAATCAAGTGTTCTTCCATGCTGGCTGTAGGCTGGAACAATCCAGAGAGATTTATGTACATATACATACATATATATGCACAAACCTTGTTTTCAAAGTTTAACTGGTCTCAGAAGTTTCCACATATCGGTATATTGTAAAACTTCCACAAGCCTGTCTAATGTGCAACTGGAGTTAATATCAACTTTCTGCAGCCTGAGTGATCTTTTTAAAATAAAATCTGAATGTGATTCTTAACCATCCTCACTCCTGCATTCAATTAATCACTTACCTACCTTCAAAATCACAGCCAAGTTCTTTTTTTTTTTTTTTTTTTTGAGACAGAGTCTCACTCTGTTGCCCTGGCTAGAGTGCCGTGGCATCAGCCTAGCTCACAGCAACCTTGGACTCCTGGGCTCAAGCGATCCTTCTGCCTCAGCCTCCCGAGTAGCTGGGACTACAGGCATATGCCACTGTGCCCGGCTAATTTTTTCTATATATTTTTAGTTGGCCAATTAATTTCTTTCTATTTTTAGTAGAGACGGGGTCTCGCTCTTGCTCAGGATGGTTTTGAACTCCTGACCTCTAGCAATCCACCCGCCTCGGCCTCCCAGAGTGCTAGGATTACAGGCGTGAGCCTGGCCCACAGCCAAGTTCTTAATAAAACCTTTAAGACTCATGTGACCTAACCTTATTTTATTTTTCCATGCCTAGAGTATTCCTTCCCTTCCTTCAACTGGCTAACTTCTCCCAAGTCATCCAGTCTAAATTGAGATAGCACCTTTTCCAGGAAGGCTTCCTGCATTAATAAAGTCTAGATTTGGTTTTTGGTTCTCTTCTTAGTTGTACCAGAGCATTTCGTACTCCCTGCATTACTTTGTGTCTTTAACTAGCTCTGTGCAAACTATAATCAAGTGTGTCTTATTCATCATTTGATCTTCAGAGCCTAGAACCTAGTTTTTAAGTAAAATTTTAATAATGTATTTTAAATAAAAAAAATGAATCTTGATAGCCAAGGTGCCTGACAAGTAGACAAAAGCTGAAATTTGTCATGGAGGAAACTGTCTCAAATAAAACCTTCCATCACAATAATTTGCAGGTAGACTTTTTCCCAAATGAATAAACTAGCAAGAATGGAATCCTTAGAAGACAGCCCTACTTTAAATCCCTATTTCCAACCCCTGGGTGGCACCAGACCATTTGGTACCCTTCTGTTTTCATGATCTTTCAACATACTTTTATAAAGAACTTAATATGCTCTAGGCATTATGCTAGGCACTGGGAAGGAAAAGACATGAGCCCTTTCCTCCAAGAGCTCCCAGGCTAGTGAAGAAAGAGGCTTCACCCAGAGTATTGTAGTATAAATGTGGTCAATGGTGATCCTTTATCAGACAGAATGCCTGCTGTGGGTATGGCTTTGTGGGAAACTCTAGGGATACAGGGAGATATAGAGCATAGTCTCAGCACTCCAAAAGCTTATAGTGTTAATATAATCAAGACAGATACAGAATGTGAAAAAAATAGTACATGATAGAATATACTATACTGGAATATACTAAGAAGCCACAGGTCAAGCCATGTTCTTAAATCCAACTTAACTAGTAATAAAGATAATGTTTTAATCTAAAAAATAAAAAAATTAGTCCAATAGAATTCATTTCCTTATTGGAGTAAAGGAGTTATTAGAATGTAATACAATGTTAAGAAACTAGAAAATATACAAATCTGAAAGAAGGCCACACTCATTCATAGATCTATCTTATCCAAAGCTGTCCACTTGTAAAAATAGCTTTTCGCACATATTTTTTCAATCTTTTTCTAGGCATAGATAATTCAATGTCTCTAATATGGTATGTTATCAAGGATTGTCATTAATACTTATAGCCAGTTTGTATACATTAATATCTGCCTTTATAGAAAGAAAATAATCAGAACATAACACATATACTTAATTTCCCCTATCCCCACCCAATTCTTCTTTGCTTTTGAAAATTCATGTGAGCCTGTTAGAAAGAACTGAGTTCAAATCTGATACCATTTCTTCTGAAATGTTATTTAATGCCTCTGAACTTCGCTTTTCCCAAAAGTAAAATGGGGTTGACAATACTTACTTAAAATGTTACTGTGAGGATTATAAGAAATGATGACTTCATAAAATAGTTTTGTAGTCAACAATATTGAATTCTGGAGAACCCTTGGGAGAATTGGGATTGAGAAAAACCACTGGGCTTAGCAGAGCAAAGACCAGTGGCAGCACCCTTTTAGAATGCGGTTACATAAGTATAAGTATGCAGGGGTGAAAACAAGACTGCAAGGACTTAAAGGAAACTGAGGGCCATAAAAGCTGAGCCCTCCTCGAACACTTTGACAAAGGAAGGAGAGAAATCTATGGTATCTAGAGGGGGCAGCAGAGTCAAGTGAAAGTTTTCCGACTTAAGTGACAGCAAAAAGTCAGTGGCAAGGGAGAATCTGAACACGCAAAGGAAACACCTTACGTGGGAGGTTGAGAAGGTCTAGGCGCAGGTACAGGTGTCAGACTGAGGACTTTTCTTTTTCCTTGGGACTTAAGGAAATTCAGATTAAAATGAGTACAATTGATTCGTCAAGGCCTATATTTCTCCTCAGATAAAATGATAATTATATAAAAATGTGCTATGACAATATGATGAGGCAAAGTCAATTATCGAAAGAAATTTGAAGGAATAGATGCTAATGTTTCGGGTTGCTGGCAATTGGCTACTACGTTATCTTTACATTTTTGATCATTGGTTACTTTCCATAAATACTTGGCAGCCAGATTTCAAGTAATTGATTGTATCCACTTCAAAATCATTGTTAATTTTGTCAGAGTTTTAAGAGAAATGAAAGATTAATTCATATTAAAGAATTTGGTCCAACTGAGAACTGGAAAATGTCATATTTCAATCACAATACTAAGTGTCTTGGTGCTATTTTTTCTTCACCTAACTTATATTTTGGGCCTGGCATTGTTTTAGTTTCTAGAAGTGAGAATCTAAAACTGGTGAGCAAAATGGACAAAGTTCCTGCTCTTGTGGGACTTACTTTCTAAACAAGAGAGTTTGACAGGAAGGAAGTAAATAAATAACTGCACAGTATCACCTCATGTTAAGTGCCCTGAAAAGCAAAGCTGGTGAATGAGGGTGCAGAGTACCTATGGGTGGCATTACCTTAGCGTGGTCAAGCAGGTCCTCTCTGAGCAGTTGACATTAGAGATGAGACCTGACAGGCATGAAGCAGAGCCATGGGGAGATCAGAGAGTACAGTGTTTTAATTGTTCAGAAAATTCCATAGGCTTAAAGTGGAAAGGTAAAGTCCATGAAAGACGAAGCTACAGGAAAGGAAGGTCTGTGCAGTTGAGGTGAGGAAAGTGAGAGAGCAAGGCGAGTTCAGGAATAGGCAGAATATGGTAAAGAGTCCGGATTGATTGTTAGTGCAATGGGATTTCATGGTAGAGTTAATCAGAAGTTTGATCTCATTTGTATTTTACAAAAATTAATGTGACTACTGCATGCAGAATAAATAATATCATTTGATCATATTACTAGTTATTACTGTTCATTATAAGATTCATAAAAGCTCCATTCAGTTGTAGCCTATTTAGAGAAGAATCTTAACATGATTTTGGTGGAAGGAAACTTAAGGAATCTCTAGCTTCTTCAATCTTTTATTTTGCAGATGAGCAAGTTAAGGTGTATGGGTGAATAATACACCCAAGTTTATCCAATCAGTATTGTCTAAACCAGGATTAGAATATAATTCCCTATTTTGTTCTTCCCATAGTGCCTCACTGTCTTCCTTGGCTTTGACAGTAATTAGATCAGCCACTATCTTAAATTTATGGATTGTCCATTGACCAATATAGGGTTTAAGGGCTATTTTTACTCACAAAACGACTTTTTATTTTCTAAGACAGTCTGCTAAAGCTGTATTGGGAATGTAGAGTGGAAAATAGAAGTGAAATGAGTAGACTTTTTAAAAATATATATATGTTGGAATAATGTCCAGTAAATAGAGCCAAATTGCAATTAATTAAGATTGATCATAGCTAACAGACTCTCCATCTTGAAAACTGGACAGGTCCCGAACTTTTCCAGTTTTTCTTTTTCTAAGATGCAATAACTAGATTCCATTCCCAGAGATTCTATATCAGTAACTACATCTATAACAAATAATCTAGGTGATAGTTACATAAATTGTCTGTAGCACACACTTTAAGAAATACTCTCTAGGCTTTCTGGGATAGTAGCTGAAATTATTCATGGCTAGTGTCCTTCCTTACCTGTCACCCAGATAACAGGAAATCAGAAAGGAGGCAAAGAGTGCAATATACGTTACAAAAGTTTTCATCAAAAAATGATTATTAAAGCAGTAAGATTTTGGTATATGGAAAATTAACTCACACAAAATATTTCATTTGTCTAAAGATGGTGTATAAATAAAGGGTCCTTGCTAAAGCTTGTTTTTTATCTTTGGAAAAACATTTCTGGTTGAATTGTATTTGTTGTTTACTTATAATTTCCATGTTTGTAAGTAAGAAATACTGATATGTACATTTTTAAAAATTGTTTTATCCTTGTTTCTCAAACCAGTAGCTAGAGGTTAAGTGGCCTTGAGGATAGGGCAGCCAATATTAGGGGAGCAGTTCTTGAAGGACATTAATACAATATCAACAAACACAGCTACTATGGTTGAACTTTTTCTTCATGCCAGATGGATGTTATCAACTTAATACACATTATCTAATTTAATCCTCTTAATTTATTAAATAGGTACTTACTATTCTATTCAAGTAAAAAAAAACCCACTACCATTTCATTCAGCATTCTTTCATATTGGAGAGTTAATATTAGTCCCCTGACCAGTAGAGAAATTTTTTCAGGTTTCTGGGTGAGGACTTGATCTACGAGAATTGTGAAGGACGTGAAAACCTCTGACACAGAGGTTACAACTAAAAGCATCACAGCCATTGGAACAACTCTAAAAATATTGTCTCAGAAATAGCAAAAACATAAATAACATGAGAGTTCTATTTTGGCACCTTAGCCTGGCTTTTTGATCTAACTCTGGTGATTTGACATTGTTGCTGTAGTGAAATGTAATACTAATTTCAAGGATATGACATTGGAAAGACTGCAATATAGAAAATTTGGTATTGTGTTTCATATTGGCTTTAAATGTCATAGAATGTCTGTGTAAGCCCTGTCTAAATTTGGTACATTGCTCATAGAATGTGTGTTTTATATGTGTATATAATCTAAATATTAATTAATTAACTTACTTAATTCACACTTTTCAATTTACTTTTAGCTCATTTTAATTTAAAAATTACCTACTTAACTTACAAAATATGTAATACTAAAGAAGGTGTAAAACAACAAAACACAACAAAGAAATAAATAAAATGATTTTTGAACTTGGAAATCAAAGAAAGGAAAATCTTCAGGTGCCAGATGAAGAGGGAACTCATAGTCAGAGGAATGTATCAAGGTTGTGGCTTGAAGGATTATAAGAACATCTGGTCAAAATATAAACCTTAACAGTTGAGCACTGTATTTTAATACTAGCACAGGAGAAAAGCCTGTCTGAGAGCCAGAATTTACAAGAAACTGGAATTGAGCTACCAAGAGTCATAGAGAGTCCACACTTCAAGAAGATGCTAGAAAAATCCACCCACGGAACTAGAGAGAATGCTTATTAGCTAGAGCCAGGTTGAAAAAAATTACTTGTGCGAAATTAGAAACCAAATCCTGTGTAGCATTCCAGTGTGAGGTCCTTGTCATAGAAACCCCAAATAGTTACCAATAAAATCACTACAGGCAAATCCACATCCAATCAAATTGTATTGAAATAACATATTATCAATGATTATCAAAGTTACAAGAAAAAAATCAACAAATGTAATTAGAGATATCCTGACATGAGACTTTCCACTAACAATAAAATATGGCAGAAAATAATAGAATAATTGCAGTGCAGAAAGAAATTTATACCCAACTAAATAGTTATTAAGGAGGTCAAAATTAGTAAATGTGTAGACATATAAAGATTGAGAGATATTACTACTCTCAAAGCCTTGCTAAAATTGAAATTAAAGCATGAAGTTTAGAATTAGAAGGTCCAACATATGTCTAATGTGCATGCCAGAGAAAAGAATGGAGAGAATGGGAGAAATATATATTTAGGGGGAAAAAGGGTAACACAAAGTAGTATAGGAAGAATAAGTAAAAATATACACTGATGATTATAAGAATATGAATAGATTAACTCTACAATTAAAAGACAAAGACAGCAAGATTGGACTACTCCAAATGTAACAATTTGTTGTATAAAACAATATTTCTGTGATATTCTTGCCAAAATGAGTCACCCATGGGAAAATATCAGATATATTTAAATTGAGGAACATTCCTTAAAGTAACTTGTTTGTATTCTTCAAAAATGTCAAGATAAAGAAAGAGAAGACAGAGGTACTGGTGCAAATTGAAAGAAATTAAAGCTATGTAATAACTAAATTCAACACATGACTCTGGAATGGATCTGGACCTATGAAAGACATTATTGGAGCAAATGGAAAAACTGAATGGGGTCTATGGATGAAATGTTAATATGAGATCTATGCTAATTTTCTGATTTTGATGGTTATACTGTGGTTATATAGAAGATGGTGTTTGTTTTTAGGCAATGCATAAAAAAGTGTTAAAGATTAGTGAGGCTTCATGTCCTTTACTATTAATAATTCTCACATAGTTCAGAAATGCCATTATTTGGTAAAATTGGATGAAAATTATATAGGAGATCTTTGTACAATTTTTATAACTTCTATGTAAATTTGATATCACTTCAAACTTAAGTTTAAAAAAGTCATAAAAATTTACATAACTTTAAGCTGGACAGTGATGCATGCTTGTAGTCCTAGCTACTTAGGAGGCTGAGGCAGGAGGATCACTATGGCAATATGATCATGTCTGTGAATAGCCACTGCACTGCAGCCTGGACAATATAATGAGACTAAGTCTCTAAAAAAAATTTTTTTAATTAAAAATATGAAAACACAACTTTAATAGATTCAATGATAAAGTCTTATGATCATATTAAAATTGTGGTAAAGGAATTTCCTTACCTGGAGGCGAGATTTGGTGAAATAGAAGGGTTAAATTGTCATGATGTCTACAACTTACTTTCTAAAGGTACAGCAATAAACACACATATACAATGTATACTAATAAATATATGGATATGGAAAGAGAATAAAAGGGATAGAATTAAAAATGCAAAAACAAACAAAAGTAAAATGTGGAACATATGAGTGCTCCTTGTATAATTTTGTTTTATGTCAGATTTGCTAGAAGACTTTGAGACAGAATGTGAATATTTTGCAGAGGGAAAAAATATTGTAAGGGAAGAAGGGATGACACAGGATAGTGAAGGAAAGGGGGCTGAGCTGAGCAAAGATGAGATCTCAAGTAAATCATTTCTGGCTTGGTACACAGGGGAAGTTCTGAAGACTGTATCACGGTACTGAACTATTCAGCTTGAAGTAAGACAGCTGAACTTTTGTAGCCCCAAGCACATAGCCATGGGCTGTGGAGTGGGCTGGGGATTGGGGTGGAGGTCAGAGGGAGGAGGTACATAACTTCACTGTGGAGGCTGCTCCTATTGGTTAAGAGGAATTGTGTGGAGGAAGGGGCAGCTGTGCTTCACTAGGAGCCAACACCAACTGCAGCTGAGGACAGATGCTCCAGCCAAGAAAAGGGAAATGGGCCTGCAATGATAGCAGATATTATATATTCCTACATGTTTTCTGTGTCTTTGAAATTTTTCATGAGAAGAAATTGAAGAAAAAGCCTAAAACCTTCTTGACAGACACAGACAAAGCAATCAGTAAAATCCAATTTCAATTTTGCAAAAAATTACTGATTTATTAGCAAATTTATAATAGAAGTACTTCTTTAACTAGATTAAGGTATCTACCAAAAATCCTCACTAGACTTCACATTTAATGGCAAAATTTGGAAGCATCTCCAATAAAATCGAAAATAGGAAGAGGAAGTTTATAAAGTGGCTATAAAAGAAACAACATGTATAAGATCTGGAAAGGAAGAAGCAAAATCATTATTACCTGCTGACACTTTTCTTTTTATCATAGAAGACCTAATAAAAATAGCTTGAAGAAAGGACTTGAAAGTTCCCAACACATAGAAATGATAAATATTTGAGATGATGAGTTGGTCATTACACATTCTATGCATGTAACAAAATATCACAAGTACAACATTAATACGTACAGATACGAGAAAATAAAAATATGTATATGATGAATATTCAGAAGTATATCTTCTTAAACATAAAAAAGGATGTCTTCAGAAATACACAAGAGGATGACTTACTAATAAGAGAATAAATAGATTAATGTATTTCTTAAATCAAAATTTAAACTTCTGCATGACAAATAACACTATAAACAAAAATGTTTAAAGGTAACACACTGAATTTTTTATAATTCTTGAAAATCAAAAAAGAAAAAGAAAAAGAAAAGAAAAGAAAGAGAGACAAAAAGACAGGGAGGGAGAGAGAGAGAAGTAAACAAAGCAGTCCAAGAGAAAAACGGTCAAAAGCCATAAACAGTAATTTAAGAACGAAAATCTGAATGATCAACAAGGAAATGAAAGATGCTGAACCTCGCTAATAACAATCAGGGAACTGAAAATTAATACTACACTGAAATAATATCCTACACCCATCACATTGCCACCAAAAAAAAAAAAAAAATTAAGCCTTCCAAAACCAAGCTCTGGTAAGAGTATGGAATAGTGGAAACATGCATACTCTGCCTGTGAGGTGTACACTGGTATAACCACCGTAGAAAATATCTTGGCAACATATATTGAAACTGAATATGGTCCATGAAGCAGACATACTCTTAAGCATGTGTACGAGAACATTCGTTGCAATATTATTTGTAATGGAGAAACAATGACAACAGCAAAAGTGAGAATCATATCCACTTTATTCATTGGATAAATGGATAAATTTATGGATACCATAAATTGTGGTATGAACAGCAATTGTACCTAACATGTATATATTAATATATATCAAGGAAGTTACAAAAAAATGTATAGTCAGGCAACTTGCTGAATGACACAACAGCATTTATATAAACTTTTAAAAGCACACAAAACAATGTAACATGTTGTCAGTGGGGATACACACAGATGTGTTTTTAAAAATATTACAACATAGATTGGCTGAAAGGAATTAAATCAATATCTTGCATTGGTTAGGGAAGGGAAAGAGTGGGTAATGCATTTGAGGAAAAGCGCAAAGGAGACCTTCAGTTACTTTAGTGTTCTATATGAAACATACAGAACCTTTTGATACATGGACATTTTGTGTATACGTATGTAAATGTGTATGCATCTGTGTGATGCATGTGTTTCTGTGTCTTTCACTCTATATTAAATATGAGTAAAAAAATTACAGACAGTTAACATTTGTAATTTGGGGAGAGAGTTTTTATATCAAATTTTGTATTTTTCTACTTTTTAACATTGAAAAAATGAAAACCTAAGAGTGAATCAGATGCTGAGTTATGATAATTTGAGGCCAAAAGACTAACAGAGGCATTAGAATCCTCAGAAGGAGGCCTGCAAAATACTGTGCATCAAAAATGGTAATTTACCTGCCCCCTTAAGACGAAGTCAAATCGCTGTGTCAGGTTCCAGCTGTGCTGCTAGTTAACACTGCAGCTCAAACAGAGGATGGAGTGTTTTTCTGAAGAAGTGTTTGGAGGATGCTGAGCAGAGCTGCAGCCAGGGCCTTCTGGGGAAATGAGGCTTAGTGCAAGGTCCAATGCAAAAGTGAATTTTCGAAGGGCCAGGGGAGGTCAGCAAACCAAAGCAAAGCAAAGCAAACAAACAAAACCTGAAAAGCTGAATACAGAAAAAACACTTCCTATTTGGAGACCACTGCACTTTTTTCTTTAAGCCAGTTCCTCTCCTTTCTGGCTGCCTCTTTGCTCCTCTTTCCAATCTCTCCTCTTTTTCTTTAAAGGAACAGAGAGAACATGGAAGTTACGGCATGCAAGAAGGTCACACATGAATTTATATTTCTTATTTTGATTTTTGTATGTATTCCCAAATACCAGATTTGTTTATGCTACCTCTTCTTGTCCCAAACAAATGAAAATAACTGAGTGCCTCATAAACCTATGAAACTTTGAGGCTAAATAAACTTGTTTTTTGCCTTAGAAAATATTATGTTATGTTCTATGCAAAGTTTTTCTATGGAATTTGAGAAAATTTGTTCACAAGTAAAAATGGAGAAATTGATTCAACTTTAAATATAATATACTGTATTCAATTTAACATACACCTTTTTTGAAATGTAAAATAGCATGCTTTTTTTTCTATATAGGTCCATAACATGTTGAAAAGTTACTTTCAAAATCATTAACTAAATGTAGTCAAAGGTGATAGAAAATGTTTTCACTTGTAAATTTTTGCTATGTTCATCTATGAAGATACTTTTAATAGTTTTCCTTTTTAGTATAATTATTAAAGAAAAAATTTTAAAATATAAGCACAAATTAAATAGTTTAAATCACTTGTAATCCTACCAATCATGGAGAAGTTAAGTCTTAACAAATTTATTTTACTTTATTCTGTGGCTTATAATCAAAGGAAGAGTTGAGGTATTAACAGCAACAAATTTTAATTCACTGTGAGCTGTGTGTTACCCAAGGTTGTTTTTGGTCCATGATGATACTTCTGGGTCTACCTCATTATCTTCCTGGTTTTGAAAGCAGTCTAGAATTTCCAGAGGAAATGTCAAGAGAACTGTCACTCTTTATGAAACTCAAGTTTCCTCAACCGAAATGGACAAGGAAAACCCTCAGAGCCTGGATTCCTCTCACAACAAGTTAATGAGCATTTCCTAAGGACTTCACTTTGCTATGCTGATTCTTCTTGTCCTACCTTTCTCTCTAGCATCTTCCATGCTAATAACTCCTTTATTGCCATACTAATGTCTACACCATTTCTCTACTTACTAAATCTCACTGGAAGTGATTGCTCAGAGTGAACGCCTCTGTCCTTCAAAGTACTTGGTTGCAGTTTTCAGACTAAGAGGACGGCCATCACAGTTTGCAAGTTCTAGAATAAACACATATGTGGGAGACACCTACCCACAAGACTAAAACTATGTTTTCTACTCCCTGATGAAAACACTTGTAAGCAAGTTATGTATTTGGAAATCTGCCACTGGACTCAACTAAACAAACGCGCACAAATACATACACACGCACACATACCACACACGTATAGATCCAACACTTTAACCTGTGTGCCTTAGAATAAAAATATTCAGTTAATGAATACACTGCCCAGAGAAAACCTATTTAATTACTTTGATCATGTTTACTAAAATATGAAAGAAAAGGCAAACTCCTTACAACTTATTTTAAATTTTCTGGAATAGCTGATGGTAACAATCTTTACAAATCCTTCAGTTCATTTAGAATATGAATTTATGTTACTTTCTGTAAAAGCTTAGTGAACGAAGACTCAATAACATAAGCAGATATTTAGTGGAGTTTAAAATTCCCCCTAAAGCAAGGATGTTGATTTTTATAAATTAATTAAATAGGCTGACTTGGTAATAATTTGGATGGGAATATATAAAAGTAATGTCTTGACCCATTCCCTATCAGTGAAGTTATGGGAACATCAGGTGCTGAAACCTCAACTTGGATTTGTTTGACCTTGATGCCTGTGTTCTTTTCATTACCTGAATGGTTGAAGTAGGGAAGAAAGATTCTTCCAGTGAAGAAAGTGGTGCCAGCCAAGTCTTGAAGACTTGAAACAGTAGAGTGTGTGCAAGGAATCACAAGTACTTTTGAGGCATTGCTGGATGCTTACTCTTCAGGCAGAGGTGGAACAGGCAGAAACCACATAAGCCATGCTAAAGAGAAGGAAATGAACATGGTGAACACTACCCAGCCAATAGAGAGTTTGAAGCACATAAGATACACAATATTTGCATTTGAAATATTAGCAGTTGAAAAAGAGATGAATTTTTGGAGATTATTGGAATAATCCTGGTTTTCAACTAAGATCCTTCAGGAGATAATGGGTGGTAAGAATGATTTACAGGAGAGAGAGGATTTGAAAAATGCTTAGGAAGATGAGGAATGGTTGGAGACAGACTGATTATGGGGAAAAACAGTAAGAGAAGCTAGATAATGAGACAATAATGACTCCCAGACATCTAGGTTGTGTGACAAGAAAGTGTAAATGCCAACTATGAAGAGAAGGAACAAACAATCCCATGGGAGTGTCAAGGCATGAACAGTAATGAATTCAGTTGGAGAAATAATGCTAATTTTATAGACATATCCAAGAAGGAATTGGATATGTGCTTGGTGCTTAGTGAGAGATGAGTTGAAATTTTGTAGATAAAGCCATAAATGGGAATACAGTTGATCAGGGGAGGCTGTGGTGTAAGCAGAATAGTGGGTACAGGAACAAGTTTCCTATGGAGGCCAAGGAAGGAACACCATTAGAAGCAAAATAGACTAGAAAAGTCAGAAAAAAAGAATATCATTTTATGGAAATAGAGTAAAGAATTTTATTTCAGCAAATAGAAATAGTAAGACATATACATATTTGTGTAATGCATACACATATCTGCATATAAACATAATGAATATATATTATCATTATTTATATATATATATAAATGGGGAGAGGGAGGAAGAGAGAGAGAAGGGGAAACAGAGAGAAATATGTGTATCTTATAAGCCTTACTATATATACCTATAATCTAATATACTAACACACACACACACAGAATAACAGAATGAACTGCTTTGAATATTTGTTTGAATAGCAACCACAAGAGACAGAGTTTGTTTGATGCTGCAAATTCTCTCAGAGGCTGATCTGAGTTTTTAGTTTTACTAACAGCGTTCCCAAAAGCTGTAATATGCTTGCAAAATGTTGACATGTTGTGGGTTAAAAAGATTAATGTTACATTCTGTTTTTCAAAGTTACTATATTCCTCATTTCTATTCAATACTGGTTCAATCTAATAAACTTAGTTATACCTATATCTTATTAGGTATTCTAATTGTGCTGAGATTAACAGTATTAGTAAGACATGGGCTATGCATTAAAAAAGATCATTGTCCAATGTGAATGGCACATGTATAGATACAAATAAATGGTGATAAAAGCAATAACAGAAGTAATGCAATATCCAGTAGGAACTAAGAGGAAAGGGTGAATTTATTAATTGTTCACTTATTCCTCATTTGTTTAAGAATATACTTAAAGTGGCTACCGCATAAAAAAAAAGAAAAATGAATAATGGAATAAATTCAAAGGAAAAATTAATTTTGAGCCCATAATTTGAAGTCAACAGTACCTGGGTCCACACCATACATAGTTAAGGTCTAGAAAATGCTAGAATATGCATTTGGCCTCTAAGCTTTTGGGAAGGTGGGCAAAAATGAGAACATAGTCCATTTCACTATTTATATTACTTCTGAAGAAAATATGAACCTAGCCCTCATGCTGAAACTAAAGACTTTTTCCTCATAGATGGTCACAGAAAGAATAATGCACCATCCTCAACAGCATTAGCACATCAAATGGATTTCATAGTGCTTTTTCTTAGAGTGGCTGGGCCAATGATGACATAATGCCAAATTACATTCAATAAAAGCAGTTTTACAAGAGAACATACCATATGGTCCAGATGTGTAAATTTCTGCTTGTGAAGCTTATTCTAAGGATAGATTTTTTTGTTTCTATAGGAACACATGAACTATATTTCACTCAGGCAGTCCTTTGGAAATTTATGTTGCCCAACCAAGTATTTGATGAGTATTAAGCAGCAGTGAGTTCAAGGTTATAGTCCTTGACAATCACTTATGGCACAGCTATTTCAGACTACTGATTAAATAAGGAAGTTCCTAACTCCCTCTGGGGATGTGGATTGGTACAGAGAAAAGGGACCATGGAATTTTGGCTGTTTTTTTAAAATTATGGTAAAATACACATAATAAGAAATTTACCAACTTGAACATTTTGAGGTGTACAATTCAGTGGCACTAAATACATTCACATTGTTGTGCTACCAATCCAGCCCCACAGAACTCTTTTCATCTGGCAAAACTGAAACTCTGAACTTATTAAACAATAACCCCCCATTCCTCCCTCCCCCAGCACCTGGCAGCCACCACCATTCTAATATCTATCTTTATGAATTTTACTTCTTTAGGTGACCCCATAGAAGTGGAATCATACAGTATAAAAATACAGAATTCTTCATGAATTGCATGCCATCCTTGCTCAGAGGCCATGTTAATTGTCTCTCTACTGTCCTGATTTTAGTGTATGTGCTGCCCAAGAGATCCCTTTGGCTGGTTTTTGAGGGAAGAATAACAGCTTATCAGACTTAAAATGGAGAAAGCTCCTAAACAAAGTCAGGATGGTGTAATAATACAGTCTTCCACGCTCCTGAAGACTTGGACAAGGAGGGCACTGAAGTAGAAGAGGTTAAAGAGGCAGAAAGAAGTCAGATGCTAAAGGGCTTTATGAACTGTATTGAAGAGCTTGGATTTATGGACAAGAACAGAATAGGCAATTCAAATTTGTATTTTAGAAAAATAATTTCAGGAAAGAAAAGGAGCCCTGGAAGATGATAAAATCTAAAAGAGAAAGACCAATTAGAAGGCAATGGCAAATATCTAAACAGTTTTCCATTTTTTTCCAGCTCACCAGGATGTTAGAGTACGTATTACAGAATTGCAGATTGTGGGGCAATTTGTGTCTGTGCTGTGGTTCTCATGTCTTACAATCTTCTATTCCAAATTTAGAAGAAAACTTGTGACATTTTAGAAAATCTTATATTTCAGCAAAGGGTCCAGAGAAGGCAAGTCAAAGTCTAAAATTCACAATTTAATCCAGAAAAGCACTTGTGCTGTATCACTAAATACATAATTTTTCCAGAAGCCTATGGAAATCATTTGATGTTATTATTCAATTATTCATAAGCAAATGGAACTCAAATATGGAAAGAAATGTTTTTTTTTTTTTCATGGTAAGATTTCTGACTTTATACCCCTTAAAGACTTGTGATTCAGTTATCATGAACACTAGGGCAGAGGCCCTGGGATTTGACTATAGCAGCATCGAGTTTAAATGCTGCTGCTCTATCTCATCCCATGAGAGAATTAATTCTTTAAGGGTCACTGTTTTTATCTAGTTCTTTGTAGCACATAGCTCTCATGGAGTTCCCTCACTCAAAACATTTCTTTGGCCAATGTCTAAAGAATAGTCTGAAATCACTATTAACTTTAAGTGAGGAACTTTGCCTGTCCATCGTGTCCATCTGGGATGTTCTCCCTCAACCCATATCCATATGTTGAAAGAAATCATAACCATTCTTCAAGAACCATGCAAAGAAGAAATGTAAAGCTTTATCAAGAAAACTTACTGGACATAATCTCTTCAGGCTCTAAAGCTCTGTTGGACTTTGCTTCAACCTTTTCTAAAGCACTAATCTCACTTTAGCCCTCAATACTTTATTTTAAAATTACTTGAGATGATATCATAACTGTGCATGAATTCTCTATTTGCACATAGAAAATAATAAATATCAAATGAATAATGGATACTTATTTATTCAATAAATAGTTGCATGTGTATTAGATGGCAAACACTTTGGTAGGCATTAAAAATGCACTAACGAATAAGAAATAATCTCTGATCTAAAGGAATCTTGATGTGGGTTGCAGATTCCTCAGTTTTAGAGCAGGAAGAGGACATCCTGGGGGAAAAAAAAAACTAAGAAGGCCCATCAAGACCAGAGTCCTAGTAGTCTGAAAAGGACTAGAAAAAAAAAATGCACGTAAAATCCAATTTTGGCTAGCGGTGGTGTTTCTTTTTTATTTATTTATTTATTTATTTATTTTGAAAGAAAATTGGATTAGCTGTATTAATTTTGTACAAAACAAATTTCAAAGCAAGGAAAATTATTAGTGATGAAGAGATGCATTACATAGTAATAAAGGATTCCATTCTACAGCATATACTTCTT
>CAUYRT010090140.1:0-13442 GCA_963574885.1 Lepilemur ruficaudatus | reverse complement strand
GGTTTATCAAAGATTAGGTTACCATATGCAGATGCTTTCACCTCTGGACTCTCAGTCCTGTTCCAAAGATCAATGCTTCTGTTCTTGTGCCAATAAAAGGCTAATTTGATTATTATTGCTTTATAGTACAACTTGAAGTCTAGAAGACTGATGCTTCCCAGTTTGTTCTTTTTGCTTAAGATTACTTTGGCTGTATGAGGTCTTTGCTGGTTCCATACAAAGTGAAGAATTACTTTTTCTAGAAATATGCAATATATTATTGTTAACTATAGCCATCCTACTATACAAGAACATCTTGTCATTTGTGACAACATGGATGGCCCTGGAGGACATTATGTTACATGAAATAAGCCAGGCATAGAAAAACAAATACTGTATGATCTCACTCATATTTGGAATTTTGAAAAGTTAATTTCTTAGAAGTAGGAAGTAGAATAGTATGAGTGCAGAATAATCTAGTTTATCCTGACTGATAAACTGGCTCAAATTTTATCTGAATCTTATAGAATGGAATAAAAAAAGTATGTCTTCTCTTCACATTAAGTTTGTATGTCTAGAAGTGCCACGTAAAATGCATATATCTAATAATTAATGTGAAATATAAATTTATTCAATATGATTTAGCAAATATGAAATGTTATATTTAATATTGGTTTAATATAGGTTTAATATTGGTTTAATGCATATTTAATATTTGTTTTATATAGGTTGTAAGCACAAAAATAATAAAAGAGATTCAATAAATTCTAAAGCTTCAGATCCGAGATGAGTTATTAAAAGTTCTGAGTGTTTAATAATTTCATCAATAATAATAGTGTTTCAGACAGACAGAAAACACTGGGCTTCATTGGCTATTATCCTGAGAAAGAACTGTAGGACAAAACATAGGATAAAATCCTTTTGAAAAATATTTACACAATTATTTTTTTTTAGATATGACACAGAGGGCATGAATCACAAAATAATATAAATGATAAGTTGTGTATCATCAATATTAAAAGCTTCTGCTCTTTGAAAAATGTTGTTTAGAAAATGAAAAGAGAAGTCACAGCTATGAAAAATATTTGCAACACATGTATGTGATAAAGGATTTGTATCCAGGATATACAAATAATTCTTATAAGTCAATAGCAAGACAAAAAACAACACAATGAAAATTGAGCAAGTGATTTGAACATTCAATATATCAAAGAACATATACACAGATGTCAAATAAGCCCATGTAAAGGTTCTCAACTTCATTAAATAGTGGGGGAATGCAAATTAAAACCACAATGAAATATCACTACATGTTGACTAGAATGGCTTCAGTTAAAAACAACTAAGAGTGTGAAGTGTTTGTGAAGATACAGCGTTTTGGAATTCTCATACCTTGCTGATGGGAATGAAAAAGTGTATGACAATTTTAGAAACATTTTGGCAATCTCTTTTAAAGTAAAACATACATATATGACCCAGCAATCCTATCCCTAGTTATTTACTGAGTTGAAAATTTATGTCTATAGAAAGAATTGTACAACGTTTCTAGCAGCTTTATTAACAATTGTCAAAAACTGGAACAACCCCAACGTACATTAATTGGTAAATAGAATAACATATTGTGGTACATTCATGCAATGGAATACTACTCAGCAATTAAAAGGAATGAAATACTAATACTAGCAACAACATGAATGGACCTCAAATGCATTATGATAAATGAAAGAAGCCAATTCAAAAGGCTGCATATTGCATGATTCCATTTATAAGTTATTTTTGAAAAGACAAAAATGTAGGAACAGAAAGTAGTTTAGTGGTTGCCCCGATTAGGGGGCTGAAAAATATTTTTGTTTACAGATGATTTACTACAAAAGGGCTCATAAATGTTTTTAGAGTGATAGAAATGTTTTATATTATTATTGCATTGGCTATATGACTGTATATATTTGTCAAAACACATCATGCTACATACATACGAAAAAGAAATTTTACCAAAACCCATTTACATCTCAGTAAACCTGACTGTAAAAATAGAGTTCAAGCAAATTAAAGTTGTTTTTATATCTGTGATGAGTTATTTTAAGAAGTTATAAATGTTTAATAGGCCTCCCATTGTAAATGCTTATAGTGTCACAATAAGCAAGAAAATATAAGGCCTTACCCACTACTAACCTGACAACAGATTACAGAGAAATAAATATTTTGTACACAAGAAATATATGTTGAAAGTGATATTAAGTCTATAGTAAAGCATATTTCACTTTCCTTCCTTCCTCCCTCCTTCCCTCTTTTCTTTCTTTCCTTCATTCTCTTTACAAGTAGATATTTATTGAATGCTCACCATTTGTCAGGCATTCTTCTAGGCTCTAGGGATCTAACAGTGAACAAAAAGACAAAAACTCTTGCCCTCAGGTTTCATACATTATAGAAGAATTATACTTAATAAAATCTTCACAAATAACTATTGAATGAATATATTTCAGGTATAACTTCTTAAATCCTACTGATGTTTGAAAAAAGACTGAACATCTCTACAGAAGAAAGGGCATAAAAATAATCATACCTAACAACTCTAAGTTGCTCATTATACTCCAAAATTTTATGCTTCTTTTTTCTTATTAAATAAAAAACACATTTTCATGCAAAGTTTAGGTGGTACATACTTATCTGTTCACTCTTTGTGATTATCTGCTTCAATGAATCCAAAAAATTTAAGGAAATTTACTTCTATCATGCATGAGAGTAGCCTTTACACAAGGTAGCTATTAGTAGACAGGTGTTACTCCTAACAAAAACTTCATTACTTTTTCCTTCTCCGTTATTTCAAGACGATTTCATTCTTTAAAAGCCTTTCTACATGCAATTCAGGAACTATATTTACTTTTTTTCTCTAGTTCTCACAAAACTAAAATTACCTAATGCATATAAAATAGAAATGAAGTATCTTTTCACAATCCATGTACATATGGCAGTCTTACTCGCTTTGTCCTTCTTAAGTAGAATTCTCAAAAGATTAACAAAGGAAGGGATGTCACACTACAACTTTGATAATGTAAGGGTCTATTTCTTTTATTTGTGCAAGAAAATACACTAGAATAATAGAGAAGACTATGGGGTGTGAAAAGACAAAGGAAAGTTCTTATAAACAGAAAGTCACTTCCAACTTCACACTGAAATATCTGAGAAGATATTTATAAAGATGAAAATCATAACAAAAATGACTGACAAACTCTTGCTATAATTTATGAAGAAATTCCACTACTTATAAGGCTAAAGTAACAAGATTCACACAGATAAATACTGACCAATCTATGAAATATGACATATTTCAACTAGGAAAAGAAAAGAAGCTCCTTTTTAAAAATTTTTCTACTGAATGCTATCTGTATCCAAGACCCAGGAGTAGGTACCAACCAGACAGTTGGGCAGCCATTTCTTTGTCATAGTAATTATTTATTGCATTCTATCTATCTATCTATCTATCTATCTATCTATCTATCTATAATCTACTTATTAATCTGTCCATTCATGTATCTATCTAATCTTTCCATCCATCCATTTAGTAAAATTTAATCCTTAGAAAACGTTAGAGGCTCATTGGGAGGAGAGACTAGATGTGATACTTTTGGAGCAGCAGTCTCAAATAAGTAAAATGTTATATGGGAATGAATATGGAAGAGGCTGCTTGGAGTATGCAGATCAAAAGTCAGCTTTTTTCAAGGCCAAATTAGAGAAATATTATCTCATTCTTTCATAGATTTATTTTTCTCCATCACTATCTATTTCAGTAGGTTTTTAATTATAACACAAGTTGCATAAGAGCAAATGTCAATCTGGTTTTGTGTACTTCTGTATCTTGAGTACCAAAAAAAAAAAAAAAAAATGCCTGGCACATTGAAGTGCTAGATCCATATCAAATAGCTGATTGAAAAAAATTTTCTAATATACTATTAAGAGGAAAATTTGAGTAAAATCTACATCTGCAGTTTGTCTGTCTCTGACTTCTACTGGGATCTAATTTTCTTCAGAGAGGGGATGATACCTTATTTGTCTTTAAATTCCCAAGCACACAGGGCAATGTCTGGCATATAAGTGAATGCTTCTTGAGTTAATGGAAGATTTGTACTAAAGAGAAAATATAAGAAGCTGGGAAGATATAGAACATAGAATAAAGAAAAATAATAAAATGCATTATGATTGATTCTTACACCATTTTACCAGTTGAAAAAACAAAATATAATAATACAATAATTTCTAATGTTAAAGTTAGTTTCTCCAGAGAAAACAGAAGATAAATAGATAGATAGATTGATGGATAGATACATACATATACCCATAGATCCATGAATAGATAGAAAGATAAATTGAGAATTATTATAAGAAATTTCTTCATGTAATTGGGGACGCTGAAAAGCCCCAAGACCTGTAGTCAGTAGGCTGAAGATCCAGGAGAGCTGATGGTATAGTTCCAGTCGAAGTCCAAAGGGTTGAGAACCAGGAGAGTCAATGACGTAAGTTCCAGTCCAAGTCCACGTCTGAAGATAAGAGAAAACTAATGTCTCAGCCTGAAGACAGTAACAAAGAGAGAATCCTCTCACTCACCTTTTTTTTTTTTCTACAGCATACAGGCTTTCAGTGGCTTGAATGAGACCATTGCATAAAAGGGAGAGCAATCTGTTTTTCTTAAATTATCAAGCCAGATATTAATCTCACCCAGAAACAACTCACAAACCCTCTCAAAATAATGTTTTACCAAACACATGGGCGCCTTTTAGCTCAATCAATTTTACACATAAAATTTGCCATCATAGCCAGTAATTGTTAACAGTCATTGAATCTTTATTAGGTCTAATTGCATTGCTTATATTATTTCATTTATTTAAAACACCAAAAAAGCAATTATTATTAAGATTCATCATTTTACTGAGGAGGAATCTAAGGTAGTTTAAGACATACTTTTTTACAATAGTGCATAACTCCCCAAGTAACCTCAAATCAGAACCAAAATTTAAGCCTCAGCATCTGTGTCCCCTTACTTTTAAGAAGAGTCCTAAGCCTAATACGTAAATTTCATGAAGGAAGCTGGTTTATCTCCATCATTCACCATTGTTTCATGCTTTGCCACCATAAACACTTAGTATTTGTTAAATAAATTACATCAGACAATTTGAGCTCTAGGTCTTGAGTTCAATAAAGAAGATGAAATTGAAAATACAGTTGACCCTTGAACAATACAAATTGAAACTCGGTGGGTCCACTTATATGACATGCATTTTCTTCTGACTCTTCCATCCCTGAGACAGCAAAACCAACCTCATCTTCCTCTTCCTCCATAGCCTACTCAACATGAAGACAATAAGGATGTAGACCCCTATGATGATCCACTTCTACTTAATAAATAGTAAATATATTTTTCTTGGTTATGACTTTTTAAATAACATTCTCTTTTCTCTAGTTTACTTTATTGTAAGAATACAGTGTACAATACATGTAATATACAAAATATGTGTTAATCAATACTTTATGTTATCAATAAGGCTCCAGGTCAAGAGTAGGCTATTAATTGTTAAATTTTGGGGAACTAAAGTTATTCACAGATTTTTACCATGCAGATTATTAAAACCCCTAACTCCCACATTGTTCAAGGGTCAACTGTACACATTTTGAAGGAAGCAGTATAGATGTTACTTGAAGCTTTTCATTAATATATTAATATATTAAATAAATGTTTAATGAGTCCTTACTCTCTTCTTATCACTGATCCTGGGAATATAGTATTGAATAAGTCTATTAATGTCGCTGACTTTAAGTGGCTTATAGCATAGGGGGAATAGATGAGATGACTAATAGAATGTGTATACTGAAATAAGAGAGGAGGGTTGATACTTGAATCATTGGAAGACTACTACCAATTATAGATGGAAAACCTGAGTATTGAACCAAAAGCCAAGGGAGAAAAGAGTTACAAAAAGAATGACAAAAGAAACATTGTCAAATGCTGCAGAGATTTCAAATAAAAACTGAAAAAAAAATGACACATTATCATAATTAGGTAATAGTTTTTGGACATCTGTTCCATTAGCACCATAATTCAAGATGGTGATGGTACTGATCTTTAGCACCTTAATGTTATTTGCAGAGTTCTAAAAGCCATATTAAATCTTTTAGACAATAAATATTTATTGACTTATTAAATGAAGTAATTTTGAATGAATGAATAAATGATTGAATACACAGTGAATGTCATCTTATCTGGCTTTATCTTCTATTACTCCTAATATGAAATTTTTCTTAAAGCATTTACATTAAACACAAGGGTGTTTTTCATCTGCATCTTTGCTCATGCTGTCCTAACCACCTGAAATGGCCTCATTTCAACTTTTTTACTCACAGCTTATACTTTTTCTCCCAAATCCAATTCATTTAATGCCTTCATTAAAACTTAATCAATTTTTGTATTTCAAAATTACTTCTTCTATCTTTAATTTTCTAAAGGTTATGCTAAACATTCTCACACTTGATCAACTGTTTGTATCTATATTTCCCCCAAAATGGTATAACTTATATAAAAGATAGATAGCTTCTAGAGGACAAGACACATTTAAGCACATGGTAATAAGTGCTTAATACATACATAATAACTTGATTTCACTATATATTAAGTGAATCTTACTTTAACATTGCAGTGAATTGAAAAGTGACAAAAAATTCCGCTAGTAAGTCATTGGAAACCATTGATTTTTGTAGTTATTTTTGCCCTTCCTCAACTTTTATATGAATGTCTTTCCCCACATGCTAGAAGAACTGCTGGTGTAGGAATAAAAAAGAAAATTAAAATACAGTGTTGCTGATGTCTCACATGATAAACATGCCATATTGTCTAAATAAAATTGCTTTAGTAAGTCATGCTAATGTTGAGTTTGAATTTTACTAGAAACTGAATGTAGTGTTAATTGTTAGCATCTTTCAGATTGAGTTGTCTTGTCTATATTGTCATGTGGTTATACAAACAGTCCTGACGTGGGAATTTGAAATGCCGTATAGACATAGGAAATAATAACCATTTCTTGGTATTCTTTTTTGCTTTATAAAGTTAATCAATTGAGTCTTTTGTCATTATTTTTGATAAAAACAATGGAGTTTCTAAATTTCCATTATTCAGAGATCAACAGAAGTCTTAGCAAGATACAAAGACATTAAACCATTTCAACAGCCAGTTCTTTAAAGAATTATGTTTAGAGCTTTGCTGCATTTCAATTTCCCCATATAGCTTTATGAATTCATAACTTTTGCAGGTCAGCCTGGACCATGTGCTAGCTATTCTCTATGATGAGATGAGCAGGGAGCAGGTGAATCAAGCAAGGATGGGATGGCTTCCTGACCTGAACAGGATATAACACCTGGGTTCTTTTATTAGTTTAATATTCTCTCCCTACTACTGAGAGTCATCACCCTTTTTTCCTAGCATTTTCATTTTTCTATCTCTTTTTTCTCTGTCTCTTCTCCTTTCTTGATTCTATTTCCTTCCTCCCTCTCCCAAAGTAACAAATGGTAAGGACTATGGACAGTTTAACTTATTTTGATTCTTCTATACCAACCATAAAGCTAAATTTGTGTGTGTGTGTGTGTGTGTGTGTGTGTGTGAGGTGGAGGAGAAAGAGACAGACAGAGAGAGAGAGAGAGAATAACTTTTATTGAATGTTTAATATGCGATGCCAGGCACAAGAATAAGTGCCTTCACCTGGGGTTTTATGTAATCTTCCCAGCACATCTATTAAGTGGCTGCTATGTTTAATCTCCATTTTACAAATGAAGTTAAATGGCCTGCCTGAAGTCACACAGCCAATAATGGACATAACCACAATGTTCATTCCCCAGTAGGGGATAGTTTTAAGGATTAAAGGGACCTAAACCTACATTTGACTAACTCTAAACTCATGCTGTTAACCACTGTGTGATATTATTTTTGTTTAATTTGCTGATTTGACCAATCTATCATCTAGATTTTCATCCAGTTGGCTGATAAAAAAGTGGGACAGAGTAGATCTATGGTTCACTATTGGCTACTTTTCTTATCCTTGGTAAGTGTGCTGGAACATCAGGATTTTAACCTTTGGGTGCCAAATTATAAATGTTCCACATCTCTGTTCTCTTCTGGGTTCATATCCACTCCACACATGGTGAGAACCTCAGCAGTTTAGCTGACTCCCAAGGTCTTGTAGGGACTATAGTTTCCCTTAGGATATTGACACTTAAGAGTCCTGATTGGTGGAGATTATTTCTTGCCTATAAACAATTTCTCTTTAAACTACTGATTTGTGGCTCATAAGCAGATTCTGCCTGGGGGTAATACTGAGCAGCTCAGAGATGACTCAAATAACAGCATTTGCCTGTCCACCTATTTGTGTAAAGTCATTCTTTTTTATGGTAATAAAAATAATACTTATTAAGTATTTATTGTGTGCCATAGACTCTGGTAAGGACTTTGCATTTATTATCTCATTTAATTTATACAACTATTCTAAGATGCAAGTGCCTTTATTATTCATATTTTACAACAGAAGAAAGTAAACTAGTAAGCAGGGAATCTGAGATTCAACCTAAGATTGATTACAAAATCCATTTGCTCACCCACCATGTATATTATCTTTATTTAAACATAAAAAAATTATAGACATTCTTATCAAATATGATCCACATCAGTAGCACCTAGTATTTCCATCAATAAATCAGTGGAAATGATCTTTAGCATGACAAATATGACTATAAAGTATGTTCTAAATATGATATGGTTTACTATTATCAGTAGTGACAATCATCAATTCTGAAAGTCTGATGAAGACAAAAGAAAAACTATCTCAATTTATTTTGGAATGTTGTAGGACACATTCCCAATAAGAGAAGAGAAACCTTTTAATAATAACAGCTATCTTTTATTGACTATTTACTATTTGTGTGCCTCTTTGAATACATTGTATTATGTACTTCTCAAAACAAACCTATATGGTAGGTATTACTGTGTCAATTTTGCATATAAAAACAACTGTGGTTTAGAAAAGGCTAATAAATTTATTTTCAGATGCATATCTATTTTGCTCTGAATTCAGGATTCAAACCCAAGTCTGTTGGATACTAATATTTAAGCAGTTAAATATTTCACTTTCTGTTTTTCTAAAGGCATCCCCAGATTCCTTCTGCCTACTCTGTGTTGCAGCCACGTTTCTATCTCTTTCTCTCTTGCTTTCACGACTTTCTATGTACTGTTCTTTTTTTTTTTTTGATAACCTTTTGACTGAAAAAATCCTATTCACAGAAGATATTATATTTAAACTATTTTTCCTATAGGAAGCCTTCCTTGACTCCCCTGAACAAGTTGCTTATCCATGCTAGTGCTCTCACAGAATATTAGATATTCCTTCTCTTCACTCTTTTTTGTAAAGATTATTTTTTGTTTGGTCTTTCCTGGATTGTAAACTCCTTAGATAAAAGTGCCATATTCAACCTGTTTACTATTTTATCTCCCATCACTAACATAGTTTCTAAGACATGGTAAAGACCTAAAAGTGTTAGTTGAATGAAAGAGTTGTATAAATCTGGATACTCTTTTAATAGTTTGCACCTATCAATGGTTTTACTTTTTTAATATTATAATATTTTAGATAATTTATTTGAAAAATGGATAGGTTTCCTCCTATTCATACTCCTTTTTCTTTTATTTTACTTTTAATATATAGGTGCATTTGCGTGCATACTAAAACTCTTTTTCGATTGCAAATTCCATGGGGTCATAGATCTTGTCATTTATATATTTTATATTCTATCTACAGAATTTTGATACAAAGTTTCACATGTAAAAGTGTTCAATAATTACAACTGATCACTCATCTGATGCTGAAAACTTTAAAATAAATTATACATATGTTGAAATTAATGTCTCATAGAGTACACAAAGTTAATTCAGCTCAAAGTGGAAACTAATCTAGTTTCAAATGCTATTTTAAAAATGGATTTTGTTGAGTTGTTAAGGAGAGCATATGAAAACGATAAGAGAAATAAGCAGCATGGTACAGAAGGAAGAACACTCAACATTAAGGTTCTTGGACATCAAGAAATGTGTTTTAGCTTCAACCCTAAGTAGATATTATCCCTTGGAGAAGTCATTTCACTTTACTGTCATGTATCATTTTTTTTCCAAGAATTTGCTACCATTTTATTTCATTAAATAAATTTCAATATTCAATATAAATAACAAATTTGAGCATTTAAAATATTTATAAATCAGTGATTTTTATTTTTTTATTTTTTGGAGAGGAAGAGATGTAAGTTTATTCTGTACTAAATGAAAAGCTTTTATAAATGCAAATACGTATGAAAGATTACCACTAATATTGCAATGATAACATTATAACTAAAGCATAGTATAGTACAAGAAGTAGTAGATGATTAAACCAGAGAAGTAGATTAAATAATATTTATGAATTGATATTTCCAATTTTTCTAAAGGTATTTGTTTTGTATCATATTTTAATGTAATAACCAGATAGCATGTTTTTAGACATAGCCTTAAACTATGAACAATAATATACAAGTGATATAACTGACTCATTACAAGTTGTGATGGTTAATGATAGCTGTTACCTTGACTGGAATAAAAGATAGGCAGATAGGTGGTAAAACATTATTTCTGGGTGTATCAGTGAGGATGTTTCCAGAAGACATTGGTATTTGATTCAGTGGATTGCGTAAGGAAGACCTACCCTCAAGCAATATCTGTAGGAGCCATCCAATCATCTGAGGGCCTGAATAGAACAAAAAGGGAGAGGGAAGGTTAATTCTCTTCTGGAGCTGGGACAATCTTTTTCCACTAGCCTATGGACATCAGAATTCAAAGTTCTGTGGTTTTTGGACTTTGGGACTTGCACTCCCCCAGGTTCTTGGGCCTTTGGATTGAATTGAGGGTTACACATTGGCTTCCCTGGTTTTGATGTCTTCAAACTTGGATTGAACCATGCTACTGGCTTCCCTGGCTTTCTAGTTTGCAGATGGCCTATTGTGGGACTTCTAAGTTTCCATGATCATATGAACTGATTCTTTTAATAAATCCTCTCTCATTTATCTACCTATATTGATATGTCTTATTGGTTCTGTCTCTCTGTAGAACCCTAACTAATAGACACGTGGATGTTGAAATTATTTGTATAAAAAAGGCAAGAGATACTAAAAATGTTCCACAGATGAAAAGTCTTCAGAGTTTCTCAGCAGCAAATGAAAGACATCTTCATAGAACACAGAACGCTTTCTAAATATTTTAAGGTATAAATAATCTTAAATACATATATACTTTACTTGAAAATGCACTTCCTTTAAAGAAGAGCTCTAACTTTTATCAACTGCTGAAAGGATCTTAGCTTGTGTACTTAGTATTTAAACATTAGTCTCTGTTGTAGGAAAATGTAATAGGGATTTGGAGGAGAAAGTTCATGAATAAAATGAAAATACACTCTTTCTTTATTCAAGAGCCTAAGACAAATAGTAGCTCCTGGGTCTGTCCAATCCCCTGTCTTCCAACGACAATTGTATATAAATATTACCTATTTAAGGCCATTGTTTCTAGGTCACGGTAGAAACAGAGAAACTAGTATTATACAATTATTGTTGAATAAATAGTAGCAAGTTGAATAAATAAAGAAAGGAATGAAAGAAAAAAAGGAGATTAAAGAAAGGTTCAAAACATTGATTATATATATGCATATGTAAATGCGTATGTATATATCTGTGTATATATAAGTAATTTGACCTATGTCAACATATATTTCCTTGGTAGAATATACCTCAACCATGGGATGAAAATAAAATATTATTTTTGGTTAGCATATATTCATCATTTCTAGGCTGAAAAGATTTATCTCATTAATCTGGAGCTAAAAATAGAACTGTTAGTTGTGGAGTTACTATGTCTAAAGTTAAAATATGAAAATAAAAATGATTGAAAAAATGTTTGCACTTTAAAAGTAGGATGCTCTCTTTACATGTTACCTCTGTAAAACAAATTTGTTGAAAGATAATTTAATATCCTTAGATAAATAGGTTGGTGGCTACCCAATTCACCCCAGCTGCTGTTTCATGCTTCCTCTACTTAATTCAAATATTGAACACAATTAGTAGCATTCAAGAAGATGCAATATCCCTTTTGCTCCTCTATATATTATATATATGAAATATAGCACATATAAAATACTATATTATATAATATGTATGTATATATATATGTACATATTGGCTACTTGAATGCCATACATCAGTGGGAAGATCAATTTAAGTTCTGCTTTTTGCAGAATTGTATCTTCTAAATTAGTATGATCCAAATTGTTTTTGATATTGCACTTTCAGTATTCATTGCACATCACCAAGCTACTCCAACTATCAAAAATTACAGAATTTTAAATATGTGACATATATCCACATTACTCAAATAGGCCAAAAAGGATAAAGATAAATAATTGAACATATTTAGTCATTTTTGTTCATAGAACTATACTACTTACTGTTAAAATCAGAAATAAATTTCATTAGATAGTTCATGTTTTTCATCCAAAAAAAATGAATATGCTTTAAATTTCAGTACATAACTTTCCCTAAGTGCATAGAATCACATATTATTTGGAAAAACTTCTTGCTTTACAAAGTCAAGTTGGCTAAATAGTTACAGTGTACTGACATTCATAAATAAATTACTTTTCTATTGATCATTTTTATTGCTCTATTTCACATTTTACCATATAGAACACAGCAATGAACCTCCATTGCTTTATTGCATTATTTGGTAAACAATGTAACAAACTAGAGAACTAGGGTAATAAAATTAAGGTGATTTAGCAACAAAGCAATTCCCTAGATTTTAACTAAATTATGGAAAGTAATGATCTAAAGACTCTAAAACTAGGACACAGTAATATGGGTCCGGACTTCATAGATTTAGGAATATAACTCTGAAAATGCAAATGATCTAAAATATAAAGTTGATTTTGATTACATATTAAAAATGAAAAGACATAAAGAGATAAATCATGCCCACAACCCTTCCTTTTTTCATGAGTGGGGATCCCTGGCAATAAGCACAAGTACTAATACTTAAGAGGTTCTAAGTGAACGTTTCTGACTGAATGACTTCAAATATGTAAGAATTTTAAAATAGATCTTTGAAACAACTGACATATTAGTTCTTAAGCACTCAAACACACATTTTAGGATTATTTCCTGGAATATATTCTATAGAAAGACTGTAAATCTACATAAATAAATATGAGAGTGCAAAATGCTTAATTTTTTTTTATTGGGGGAAAACTACAAAGCATTTACAGTACAATGTTTACAGTCACAATTTGTAGTGAGCTGATTTCCCAAAATATATTACCACTCAAGTTGACTTATCTTGTTACATTCAAAAATCTACTCTGTCAAAG